>JBBPUK010000016.1:45507-204126 GCA_038094635.1 Tylopilus cervinicoccineus | reverse complement strand
GAACACGCTTCCCACCAGTCCATGATCCCTCACGTGCACGAGACCATGTCCTAGCTAAGCTGTTACGATCAAGCGCAAGTGTTACTTGGACCTTTGAACATGACAGGCTTGGAAAACCGACCATCAGGCTTGTCCGATCTGGGACGTTTAGCGACTTTCTCCAATTGAAACTGAACGAAGGCAGTCACAGCCTCGGGCAGGTCAAAGTGCCCGTCGTCCTACCCAAGGCTGAGTACGTGACATGGTTTTCAAAGCAGGTCGTGGAGGAGTTGTGAGTCTAGTGGTCGTACCATGTCAACGGCGCTGGGAAAGAGTAGAAATGGCTAGTTATGGTTTCGGTGTACATTTACCCATGAGCGGCTCTCTTGTCGACTTTAGGTTTTCGTCTCCCAACCCTAACCCGGGTTGTCCGCTCTCCAGGTCGTTCGTTCGTGAGATTCTGATGAGAGAGGGTCACTGCTGGCGGGCCCATCTGGTTCATGACACGCTACGGCGAGCAGATGCGGTTATGCTCAGTATCAATTCATTGTCGAGACATACGTAAGGTAAAAGGAACATCAAAAAGACAGAAAGACAGATCAACTAAACGAATGTTAAAGGCGACAGAGTAGAAGTCCAAGTGTCAACTATACGAACAGGAACGAGCGTCAGCAAGGCGGGGGTATACGCGGTCATGTGGTTTTTTTCCAAAGAAAAAGATTCCAGCCCGGCGATACACTACACATCGCCAGAGGATATTCACCGTCTGGCGCTTCCGCGACCATAACCAGCTTGAAGATTGTCGAGCTCTGCTTCCAACTGCTTGATGGCGCTGTGGGCCATCTCCAGGTCTTTGTTGAGACGGTCTCGCTCCGCAATGAGCTGTGAAAAACTATGTTAGTCGAGTTCGTTACCCGGAAGTCCCCACATACATGTTGCTCCCACTGTCTGAAACGGGCCTCCTCGGACTTGACCTGTTCAGTGAAACGCTTGCGGAGTTGTTCCTCTTCCTCCTTGAATTTGGGATTGTCGACCTTCTTGACCTTTGGCTCTCCGAACTTCCTTGTTTCCATCTGTTGTTGTCTGTAGTTCTCGTAGTGGAGTTCTTCAGTTGTTGAGATCAAGTCCAGCATGTGTGTCCTGATGAGAAGCGAGCGCAACTTGCGGAAATCACAGTGGTTCTCGTTCTCGACCTCGGCAACGCCCCAAAGATACTCACGACCCTTGACGACACGCCCATCGGGGGTTTGGACATCCTCAGTTGAACCAATGATAGAGAACGGCATGGCATCAGCGAGCATGCGAGCATGCTCAGCAGCAGCTTCGTCGTCAGTTTCGACAGGAGGTTGGTATATGCGAATGCCTTGCGCAGCGATGACCTCCCGAATGCGCTGCTTGAAGACAAAGAGATCGTTTTGAGTGAGGGTATCTGCCTTGGCAACGACGGGGATGAGGTTGACACGCGTGCCGAGACGCTTCATAATCTCAATGTCAAGAGGCTTCAAACTTGCAAGGTAAACATGCATCAGTCGGGTATGACGTTCTGTCACTGAGCGAGCTCACGTGTGACCAGTGGGCCTGATGAAGAACAAGCAGCAATGGACCCTGAGGTCAGTCTTCTCCCCACGCTGGGGCTGCTGTTCCTGTCTCATGTATGCTTCGTGTTGATCATCGATGAAATCGACGATTGGGGTCCAAGAGTCACGGTTGTTGACATAGTCCCCAAACCCGGGGGTGTCAATAACGCTAAGCTTGACCTTGAATTGCTTTTCCTCAAGTTCGGCCTTGATAATCTCGACCTCTGTAAGCTTGTCGAGCTGCTTGTGGTGACGCTTGACGTAGTTCTTGGCGGGAGACAACTCGGTGGTGAAGAGCGTGTTGACGAGGGTGGTCTTGCCAAGACCAGATTCGCCTGTATTGTGTGGTAAAGACTCGATGAGGTGTCCGACTCGACAGAATGCACAACGCACCGACCACCATCATGGTGAAGTGGGCACCGTGCTTGGCGACGATCTTGTGCCTCTGTTGATGCGAAGAACACGACGTGAGTATCGACGCCAGATGAGCTGGCCGTGCACGCACCTGGTTAGGGAGGTTCGCAATGCCAATGCCATCTGAAGGAGGTGCTTGGGAGGACATGACGGGCTGTGAACGTTGAGCGGCAGACGCGAGCAAACAGCAAAAACCAACTCGCACTTTTTCATGGTCATTGTTTGCCACTGTTTGTGCAGAGTGGCCACTACACTAAAGTACAAGAAAGACAAGCTGCGATGCTGTCTAGGCCGTCCTGCTTTGAAGTGCCCACCGCCATATCTCAGGTGGTGTCCATCGCATCTTCCACTGCGCGCTCCTTCCCCTTTCTGGATCCTCTCGTCTTCTTGCGCGCAGACGCAGAATCAGCCGTGCCTTTGAGTTCCTCGGGTGGCCCAGGTGCCCGGGAGTCTGCTTTGCCCGTCTCGACGTCCGCATATATAGAGGCCACCTGTTCAAGGAGGTCGGGCGACCTGCGCTCAGAAGGCACAGGTTCGGGCCGCGCCTTTTCCTTGAGTTGCACCTCCTTGAAGCGGATGCGCTGCTCGGTGGTGCCGACATGCGCCAGAGATCGCCTGTTTGGCTGCGTGTCGTCTGCGTCTGTCGTTGAGCATCGAGGACGAATGGACCAGATGTCTGTCCGCACTTTTTTCTTCCGTGAATAGCAGCTCGGTGCCGAGAAGCGTGTCGTGACGGCCCTTGAATATCGAGCCGGAGAGCTGCAGGAAAGGCGTCGGCGTATCCAAGCCCTTTGATTTCCCTGGTCATCGTCAGCATCGCGAACGAGTTGGCCCGTGCTCACGATCAACCTGTACGTGGAGGTGCTCGGGAGCAGGGTGGGCTCTACCACGCCTAGATCCAGCGTGACGTATGAGACCTCTTCCTCTCCGTCGAGGTAGTCGTCGTCGGGTCCAAAGGATTCGACCTGTCTGTATCCCGGCACCAACGTCGTGGTTGGCATTCTAATAGCTTCCACCCGATTTGGCACTCGGTTGTTTGGCAAGGCCCTCTGATCCAAACAACGCCATCCCGGAATGCCTTTCCGTCCTTGTCCTGTTCGCCATGCAAAGCTCAGCGCCGCGTCTCGTTCGTGGCTCTCCCGACAATCCCGTGACCCCTACGTTAAATTACGCAATGCCTCTCCCAACGCGTACCGTTCCCGCTCCGCCTTTAAGCTCCTCGAGCTAGATGCTGCCTGGGGCTCCTTCCTGTCAAAGAAAGATGTCCGCACTGTCGTAGACCTTGGCGCGGCTCCAGGAGGCTGGAGCCAAGTCGTCGCAGAAAAACTTGGGTGGATCGACTCTGCCCGACCAGACTGCGAAGACTCGGACGTCTACGAATTACCAGGGCGCGTACCGGAGAACATCCACCCATCGAGTCTACGAAGCTCCAGGAACGGGAGAGGCGTCATCATTTCCGTCGACTTGCTGCCCATGGATCCCATTCCGGGCGTACACAGTGTACAGATGGACTTTTTAACTCCCCAGGCAGGGGCAGCAGTCAAAGCCGCGCTTGCTACACCCGAGAACCCCTCCGGGATGGCGGATATTATCCTTTCTGACATGGCGGCAAATTTCTCAGGATACAAAACTCGAGACGTGCAGAGTAGCCTTGACATATGTCAGTCGGTATTCGACTTTGCTCAAGACAATCTGCACGTGCGAGAATCACCACACGGAGCGACAAAGGGACGCAGAGGAGGGACACTGTTGTAGGTGAAGCTATCATGCGTCACATCTGCTGTTAATCCGTGGCCAGGCTCAAACATTTTGCCCATCCCTTGCTGCAAGAGTTCCGTAAACATTTACTGGAACCCAACTTCCACACCGTCCATTACATCAAACCAACCTCCAGCAGAGCCGAGTCTGCAGAAGGCTACTGGCTTTGTCAAGGATGGAAGGGCAAGAAGTCGTGACACCCCTTAGAGATCGTCTCACACGTATAGCATAACATAGCGATCATCATATTCGTAGTACAGATACAATACTCATAGAATGCAAAGAACAAAGCGACAAACACTCCGTCCGAATCAAGATTTGAGAAGGCCATGATACGGTGACAAGTGACAACGCTTAGGCACCGAAGCCGTAGAGGGTGCGACCAGAACGCTTGAGTGCATACACAACATCAAGAGCGGTAACGGTTTTCCTGGGTTAAAATCAGATCGTGTACAGCATCTATCCACAGCCTTTCTCCTTACCTCTTTGCGTGTTCAGTGTAGGTGACCGAGTCACGGATGACCTAGCACAGAGTGAATCACCACAGCCAAGGCAGCCACATCAAAGGTGACTCACATTCTCGAGGAAAATTTTCAAAACGCCACGGGTCTCCTCGTAGATAAGACCAGAGATGCGCTTCACACCACCACGACGAGCGAGACGACGGATGGCCTGGCAGGTTCCGACAGGCGTCAGCATAACAAATAGAAAGGAATACGATACATACAGGTTTCGTAATACCTTGGATGTTGTCACGGAGAATCTTGCGGTGGCGTTTGGCACCTCCCCTGGGACACGGGTCGGCGTGAATCACCACACCAGGAGATACAGGACTTACTTTCCAAGGCCCTTTCCGCCCTTTCCACGTCCAGACATTGGTGATAAAGTATGTAGCTTGGGTGTGTGTGAATAGTCCTTTAAGGAGTATGAAGCGATATGGTGTTGGTGGTTTAAAGGCAAGAGGCGCGTCGGCGTTGATTGGCGTGTTATATTTGGTAACCGAGTCACGTGATTTTGCTCGTTGCGTGTGCTCGAGCCATGTTGTTATCAACAAATTCACTTGATGTGCACAAACTGAACCATTTCTCTATCAATATTCCGTTGCAGTCCGTCTGCATTGAGGAACGATCAATGACACGCTGAGAACAATTCCAGGTGAACGTGCAAAATAGCACTTCAGAATCATTATGTATTTATGCAGGTGGAGTTGTGGATGTAGAACTTGTATATCATTGGTGGTACTTGCATGTGTCGAGTGTGTGCTCTCTTGAGTTTCCTTGTGGACATTTGATCAGCATGATGGGCAAACTGACACTGCTGTTGACAACATGGTTCAAGTTGAATGATTGAGGTCATGAATCTGGCATACTGTTAGAGTACTGTCTCACTGGGGATGAACTCTGATGGGTACTCTGGAACTCTGGAGTTCAAGGTCCTAGGGATTGTTTGGCTTCACCTTATGTGGTGTGCCCTTGCTGCTGTTTGCAATCTGATATTTCAGAGATTGGATAAATGGAGAGAGGAAGGAGTTCAGGATAGACTCAATTCAAGATTCAAGCTAAAGTACAAGTGGAGAACTATGGACTTTATATATGATGGAGGAACATAGCATTAGTGAGCAGAACTGTGGAGATAACTAACATATGAATAAGATGGAAGTAAAGGAGACTGAGACCAGAGAACAGAGAATGGAAGGGACATAGCCAGAGCTGTGCAAGCACAGAATCAGAGGTAACTTGATACAACCCCTAGAACAACCCAAGGCAATGGCCTAGGGAAGACACATATAGGAGCTGTGTTGGTGTCTGAACAGGATGTTGGATCCAGAGAGGCACAACCTACACCCACTAACCTAGGGGAAAATCCTGAGCTAGGGCTTGCTCTAATTGAGGGGGAAACCCCAAGAGAACAGACTGAGGTTGCCCTCAGCTGTCCCAAGCCTTATATACCTTAGCATATATACATCATGTGACCTAGGCTACACTATAAGTAACTGGCAACCCTATGCCCTATTGCCACATGATACCCCCTATTCATAATGGATCATAGCCAGACTGCGCTTTACCCACTGTCTTATGCCTAGCTACATGCAGATCAGATGTGGCATCAAGCCCTAAGACCTTCATATCCACACTATCTGTGCCCCAGATCTCATCTTGCATCAACCACCAGCAAGATCCATTGCAGGCAATTCGTGATCTTTTGCAGTTATGCCCTTGCAGCCATAACATAACTAAGAAGCAGAGCTAGGACTAAATGAGAACAAGAAAGTAACATAACTGAAATGTACAAAGTAGTTCAGAGCTGGAGGTCAAAGTCTGAAGTTTAGATTAGAAGTCAGGGAGTTGGAGGGCATAATGGAGGTCTGGAGGAGTTCAGAGATAGGTTGGATGTTATGGGTATGACACATACAGACCATATCTTTCAAGTCACAAAAAACTTGTTCTGCCCTGTTTTCTAGTGGGATGATTCCCATTTGCTTACATAGGTTTGATAACACTAGCTTTCTGAGCTTTCAGTCTTGGAGTGCTCACTAGCAAGAAACTATATGTTGGTGACTTCTAGTTATTCATATTGATCCACATGAGGCTCAATTGTCTTTAAGTCCCCCTAAGTGTTCAGATATCTTTGGCATGATTTTCACAATTTCTCAATCTTGATCTAGAGACCAGAATTGGACTGCTTTACAACCCACTTGAGTTGAACCAGTTAAACTTGTGATAAACCCAATTTTTGAACTTTTGAATATCATTAAAAGTGATCCAATTGGTGTGCTCACACAACTTCTTGCAATATGTATGAGATTCCTTGCTGATTAGTACTGTAGTGGGTGGCTGAATAGGGAAAATGATGTCAACCTGTTATAAATGGGGGTTGTATCAGTAACACTTGAGCTAAAAGGTCAACACCATACTTGTTGTTGTGTTGTTATTCTTCGTATATAGTCAAATGAACATGGACTCTTCTGGATTACATAATTCTCAGGTAGATAAGGTAGATTTTGATGCGTCTCTACCTTAGTCACAGACTCCATTCCATACTGAGTGTATTTCTACAGGTTATGAGCCCTGTGCTCTAATCAAAGGATCAATCACATATATTCATGTCTACATTGCACATACATCCACTAAAATGACCAGTACCACATCAGAAGAGATCAAGCTACCTAAGCTTGACATGTCTGGCAAGGAGTGGACCACTTGGAAGGTCTGTCTCCAACTTGCTGCTAGCAGTCAGAGACTAGCTGGGTACCTTGATGGGAGCAAGGTGATGCCCACACATCCAGCGACTGGTAAACCACCTGGGTGGACACCAACCAATGATGCTGAGAGAAAACTGATTGCAGACTATGAGAAAGACCTGGCAATCTGGGATGAAAAGGACATGAAAGTGTGACACATGATTGCCAATATCCTTCCTAATTCTATCTTTGTTCACCTCATGAACAAAAAGCCAGCCCATGAATATCTCATGACTCTGTATACCCTCTTCAAAAAATGATCCCTTATTATAGGTGCTGAGATGCAGTGTCAACTTGGGGAACTCAAATTGAAGGAAGAAGGAGATGTACATGCACATATAGACAAGATTATTGCACTCCATGAAGACCTTGCTTCTATTGGGCAACCAGTCTCAGATGAGGATCTTTTTAACATTGTATATGCATCACTTCCATGCTTTTACAACCCTGGTCTTGCTGCTTTATCCTCCACAATATGCCTATAAGGGACTTCCATTACTGCTGATGCTTTGATGGACATCATGTTGGAGAAATACGACCAACTTACCTTCCAGAATGGTGGGAAGGGGAGGAATTCCATAGGTGAGGATGCCGCTTTTGGGGCTAATACTTCATCAAAGAAGTGAAGAGGGAAGGGAAAGAGATTTACTGGAGACTACCACAACTGTGGTTGGATAGACCACAAAGACTGGGACTGCTGGGAGGAAGGCAGTGGAAAAGCTAATCAGACATCTAAGAGTTGAAAACCTCATGAAAAGAAGACTAAAGATGATAGGAATAAAAGCAAGTCGTTGTTAGTCTCTGCAAATGCAACCACTAGTGAGAAGGATTCCACTCAGCCTGACAGTGCCTGACTTGCAGTGTCTGACCCTGAATCCAGTGGCAATGTTAACACCTTTACTGTTCACCATGACACCATTCCAGAATTGTTTGATAGTGGCACCTCACAGCATCTCTCTCCTTGCCACAAGTGATTCCTCAACTTCATCAGCATCCCACCTAAGCCTATCAGAGGTGCAAATAATGGGACTTTTCATGCGATTGGACAGAGGGACTTGTCTATCTTCCTGCCCAACAGAAAGATCCAGTCGTGGATCCTCCTCAGAGATGTCTTGTATGCACTGAGTATGTGGGTAACTCTTGTCTCAATCAGCCATCTTGCAGAAGCTGGGTGTCATGCAGTCTTTGACCAAGGAATGTGTTAGATTTTTGACACAGAATGCTGTCTGTGTTATAGCTGCAAGGGTGTAACTGCAAAAGGTCATGAATCATCCGCAATGGATCACACCAAAAGAATGAGGTGCATGATAGATCTGGGCCACAGACAGTGCAGATATGAAGGTCTTAGGGCATTGATTGCCATGTCTGATCCACATGTAGTTGGGTGTAAGGCGGTGGATTGATTGCAGTCCAGCTATGGTCCATTATAAATAGGGGGTATCATGTGGTGACAAGGGTCTAGGGTTCCTGGTGACTAAATTAGTTACCTAGATCACATGATGTATATATGCTAAGATATATAAAGGTCCAGAACAGCTGAGGGCAACCTCAGTCTATTCTCTTGGTGGTTTTCCTCCATTATTAGAGTGAGCCCTAGCTCAGGGTGTTTCCTCGGATTAGTGGGTTAGGTTGTGCCTCTCTGACTACAGATGTCCTTGGCCAGATGCCAACATGGCTCCTATATGTGTCTTCCATTGGCGAAGTTCCTTGGGTTGTTTTAGGGGTTGTATCAGTCTACTAGGTCAAGTTGAGGTCACTAATGGTCTGTACAAGACAGAGTGCAATTACTCTGTAACTGCAGCATCTGCAAAGGGTGATCAGATGCTTTCCATAGAGGACCTGCACACTTGATTGTTCCATATTGGAGTTGGGACTATACATGAGATAATGATGAAGGGGATGGTCACTGGTGTTGTGCTGGATCCAAATCACTATGAAATGGGTCAGTGCAGCTCTTATGAGTATGGGAAGGCTACTTGGGCTCCTATTGGGAAGGTTTGGGATCCCCATCAGACAGAACAACTTGGCAATGAGATATATACTAATGTTTGGGGGCCTTCACCTATTCTGACTCCTGGCAAACAGGATTACTACTGCTTGTTCACTGATGATCACACTTGCTATACATGGGTCAGCTTGATGCATGCGAAGTCCAATACCTTTGATGCTTACCTGGCTTTCGAGGCCTAGTTGGAGACCCAGTATGGTAAGGTGGTGAAGCAGCTCCATTCTGATTGTGGGGAGGAGTACTTGTCTGATGAGTTCATATGTCATCTAAAGAATGCTAGAACCACACAGAAACTCACCACTTATGACACATCGGAACACAATGGAGTTGCTGAATGCTTAAATTGTACACTTGTGGAATATGTGTGCACTGTCTTGCATGCCAGTGGACTATCTAAGAACCTGTGGGGGAGGCACTTCTGCATGTTGTCTGGGTGAAGAATCAATCAGCCACCAGGTTGCTAGATGGAAAGACTCTCTATAAGATGTTATATGACAAAAAGTCTGACTTGGGTGACTTACCACCCTGGGGAGCAAAGTGCTGGATTCTAGACTGCTCAGGTTCCAAGCTTGATGACCATGCTAAAGAAGGCCATTGGGTCAGTTTTAATGCTGAATCCATAGCACACAGAATTTTCTTACCTGATCACCATGCTATCATTATTGAATACAATATCACTTTTCAATGGAATGATGAACTGGTGTCCATATAGCTCGATGACACTCGCAATGAACCTACTACCACTCAGATCAATCTGGTCATCAAAACAGATGACATACCACCTGCTTGTGTGCTAATATCACCTCAGACCAATCCTAACATCATTGAGGCATCAAACAGACTTAATCTGTGGCAATCAGCTTGTCAGCAGACAGAATCCTCCTATCTGCATATGCTCCATCAAGGGAAAGGTACTCACAATGGTAGAGGGGGGAGAACAATTGTCCCTAGGGGGATTCAGACAGCCATGGTGGAAGGAGTAGAGAGCAGAAATACTGCAACTGCATGGGAATTGGATGAAAAAGATGAGGTGTTTGCACTACTCACCAGAAATGCAGAAGCTGAAGGTCTGGAATCTGCAATAGTTGAAGAGGCTAAGGCATGTCCAGACTGGCCTAAGTGGGAGGAAGCAATCAATGCAGAACTGAAGAGTCTTGACAATGCACATATCTGGAATGTGGTTGAATGTCCAAAAGATATGAATGTCGTGAGCTGCAAGTGGGTCTTCAAGATAAAGAAGAATGCTATAGACAAGATCAACAAATATAAAGCATGCTTGGTTGCTTGGGGATTTACTCAGCAGTATGGTGTCAACTACAATGAGACCTATGCACTGGTTGCAAGACTTGCCTCTCTTCACCTAATCCTAGTAATTGCTGCTCATCACAACTGGAACATCAATGTATTTGACTTCCACAGCACATTCCTCAATGGGAAGCTCAATGAGGACAAAGTTATCTTTATGGAACTCCCACTGGGTTTCAATAAACAAGGCCATGATCTCATTGCATGCCTTTGTGTTGCCATTTATGGTTTTAAACAGGGGGCTTTGAAGTGATATCAATGTCTTTATGCTTTACTCCAGGAGCTAGATTTCATGCAGATAGAAGCTGACTGGGGAGTGTTTGTGGCTATTGTCACTAAGCACATTCTCATTTTAGCTTCACACATGAATGACTGTACAGTGACTGGGAGTTCATCTTAGCTCATCCAAGCTTTTAAAAATGAAGTTGGGTCTTGTTTTCAAATTACTGACCTGGGGCCAATCAGCTGGTTGCTCGTGATGAAGGTGGTGAGGGACCATCAACACCGAATCATTTCTCTATCCCAGAAGCTATATGTTAACACAATTCTGGCAAAATATAACTTCACAGATGTCAAGCCAGTCATAATCCCCATAGACTCACATGCTCAACTCTTAGACCTCCATTCACTGAAGACCACAAGTGAGATAGCACGAATGCAGAACATCCCTTACCATCAAGCAGTGGGGTCTTTGATCTATCTAGCTGCTGGGACTCAGCCTAACATTGCATTCACTACATCATTTGTTGGTCAATTCAATAATAACTCTAGCTGGGAACATTGGGAAGCTGTCAAGCATATCTACAAATACCTGTGCAGTACCAAAACCTTGGCACTTATCTTTGGCACTCAGATGAGAGGCTTGGTTGGATATGTTGATGCTGACAGTGCTATACAGGAGCACCATCGCACTATCACTGGCTTCACATTTCTCATCGATGAAGGGGCAATCATTTGGGGTTCAAAAAAGCAAGAACTCATTATGCTCTCCACAGCTGAATCCGAGTATGTTGCTGCTATACATACTGCAAAAGAGGCACTCTGGCTTCAACAACTCATTGGTGAAATGTTTTAACCCCTTATGTGTCCAACCACACTCTATGGTGACAACCAATCAGCTATTGCATTGACACGCAATGATAGCTATCATGCATGCATAAAATATATTGATATTCATTACCATTTCATTCATTTCAGTGTTGAGAATGGGTCTATTTCCTTTCTATATTGCCCTTCATCAGACATGGTTGCAGATACTTTGACTAAAGCATTGCCTAGCATCAAGGCTAAACATTTCACTTTTGAGTTGGGTTTACACCCATCCATTTAAGGAGAGAGTGTTGTGTTGTTATTCTTCATACATAGTCAAATGGACATGGACTCTTCTGAATTACATAATTCTTGGGTAGATAAGGTAGATTTCAATGCGTCTCTACCTCAGTTACAGACTCCGTCCCATATTGAGGTGAGATCAGCCCATTCACCATTTACACTTCATACTTACACACTGTAGTGTATTTCTATAGGTGTGCTAATATATAGTCACAGACTCTGTCCTGTACTGAGTGTATTTCTACACTTGTTACATGTTGATGAGTCACATACCCATATTCATTTTCTTCTCCAAATATACTTTCTCCTTACTTATCCCTTTGGTTCCTTTCTTTTCAGTATTGTGTCTTCTATCGACAGAACATGCTGTCACTTTACCTACAAACCGCAGTATCTTTCTAAACCTAGGCATCCTCTATTTACCTTTTATTGCTTATCTTCTGATGTAGTCAGGGGGATTATTATCTGATTCTTCAATCCTGATAAACTCCTGAATGGTTACTCATCACCTTAATATGTGACAAGATCTATCCTTGTACTTTAGTACCAGCAGCCTTTCCTATTTTCAATATATCTTCAGACCACTAGTAATACTCTTCCTTTACTTAGTAATTTTCCTTCTTTGGTGCTTGGTCCATGCATAGAAGGTCCACCCTATAAATAGGGCCTTCTAGCTATAGTAGTACTTCAGCTTGTTCTATACAATCTATATGCTAGAACTCCTCCTCAGAATGGCTGAGCACCTTATCTGCTATCTGAGTAACCTCTATCTTTTAAACCTTGACATTCTCATTAAGAGTTCTTTCCTCTCAGTAAAAGGAACTATTCTTACAATCATAGTTTGTCATTGCTAAGTGTTTACAGGAAGGGCCACATGTTGTATATGCTGCTGCTAGACCATCCACACAAAGGAGTGTTGAGGCTAGCATTTACGCAACTAGTAAGAGTTGCCATCTGGAAGCCATGCTGACTACGTCACTATCCATGGGTCCAGGTCTGCTCAGAGGAGCCACCTATTATTAGGGACAGTTGCTGTTCTGTCTAGTTGTTTTAGTCTGCTCAAAGGAGCTGCCTATCATCAGGGACAGTTGCCATTCTGTCTAGTTGTTTTAGTCTGCTCAGAGGAGCCATCTATCATCAGGGACAGTTGCCGTTCTGTCTAGTTGTTTTAGTGCATTTGCATTAGGTGCCATCACACTATAACAATACTCATACCTACAGACACTATACTATAGCAGGTACAGATAGACACTGACCTGCCATATCAACAGTGTTTGGAGAATACCATGGTGGTCAAGGACATCATGGGTGACCCTCCCCCATTGTACCACATAAGTACTTCAACAGTAATTTACAGAAGTCTTATTTGACATATTTCAATTTTTTGTATTTATGGAATGTGGCAAACTACACAAGCCAGCTATTATTTGACCACTGCTAGAATCTGACTTGTTGACTGAGCAAGTTCATATATTTTGCATGGCCTGTGCTCCACATAGTTCATTGACAGGCCCTGCCCCCAGTAGAAACCTAGAAAAGTATCAATAAGCCTAAATAAGACACTTGCAAAATTGCTAATGCTTCTGGACAAACTACCACATCTAGTACTACACAGGCAACAAGTCCCCAGCTACATCTGCCTCATCCTGCTTCCTCTTCTAAGCTCTAACAGCTGCTAAGATGTCCTCCATAAAGAGTAAGTCATTCCTTCCTCAGGCACCAAGGCAAAGGAAAGCCTAGTAGAGGGCAACAGCCAGTTTCAAGTGAAATGGAGGAGCTGGTGTCCTTGTGAGAATACTCACTCCATGGCAGTTGATGTTGCTATTGACCAACATGATTATGTGAGAAAGTAGGATGTAAGAGCGTATATCTGGAATCAAGAGATAGTCCAGTGCCATTTAAAACAATGTAGGATATGCATGGTGATTGTTATACCACCACACAAGTGGTTCATTAGTATTCACTGGAGGAAGACATAGAAACTCATCAAGTTCACTGGTGACAGCTGGTGCTGATGCAGTCCCATCAGCTTAATCAACAAAATTATCGTCCTTGGAAGATCATTAGATATTCAAGCATCAGTAAATTATCGTGTTACTTTTTTACCTTTTTGGAAAGCTTCTAGCTACTATTACGGTCTTTCAGCAACTGGTTTAAAAGTCCTTAAATACAGATCTCATTACTTTTAACTCACTTTTAGGTGAGGTTTTTGAGCTTCTGCATGACTCTCACATCATCGGAAGTGAACAAAAATCAATTGAAATGATCTGGAATGCTACTAAAAGTAGCACCCAGTCTGCTCAAAATACATTAAAAAGTAGGAATATGCTGTATAAAGGACATGAAAGCCAGTGAAAATGTGACAGGAATGGATGTTAAATGAGCAATACAAATGAGCATGGATGACATTAAATGAGTGACTGAGCTTTGGATACCAGGGTAAAATGAAGGACTGAGGTGGGGCGAAGTGATCAGAAAGAGAACGACGATGCTTGGGAACACAGAAATAGAGGGTATGTATTGGGTATGGACTCAGATGACGAGCGTGGTACTAATACTGTTGATGATTCAGACGATTCCTATGTGCGAATAATTAGTAAACTTGCGGTGCAGAGAGGTAGTACATACACAGCAGCATATGGGGGTCAACTTCGTTAGGCAGCATGGGCTGGTCATGATCTGTGGCAAGCCAAACAATGGCAGTGTCAACAATGTCGTTTAGCTCATAGTCTGTCTGGGATTCAATAGATCAGTAGTATGAGGTTGTCTGGCCACCCCAGTTCTGGTGTGAGAATGCTACTCCCTTGCTGCTGGCCTTTCTGCTCGCTTTGTTCAGAGATTGAGGTTGTTTGACATTGGACTGTTTGCCCCGTCCATGCCAGATGCCTGTGCAATGGTTAGTACTGCTTCCATCAGGCTCTGTGTTATTTCTACCATCCGCTGACAGGCCCACCAGCAGGTCCTGCTCATCATTGATGTCTGTAACACCATCTTCAAAGTTCAGGCTCTGGCGGAGGTGTTCGACATGGTCTGTGAGCTTAAGCTTGCCTGTCACAGCTAGCTTCAGGGCATGCTCAACCTGTATAGTAGTAATTTCATTAGTACCGTGCGTGAATGAGGAAAAAAAAATTACCACAGTAGTGCAGAGTGCAAGTGCACCCTTGATTCCATGATCGAGCTTTGCAGAAAGGTCAAGGCCAGGTACATCAACTCAACCGAACATGTCTTGAATGTGTGTTTGTGCAAAAACAGAGATAATGAGGGAAGAGTGGAAGGCGTCTTGCCTGTTGCTGGGTTTGAAGTTCTTGTAGGTAAACGCACAGTCTTCCTGTGTCAACAGTGAGGCAAATTCCCGTGCTGACACATTTTCTGGTATCTTCTCCATCAAAAAATTGACCACAGTATTGGCCGTGACATTTGCAATTGTATTCTGCCAATGCCCAAGGCGCTGCAAGCCCTGGGAAGCATTTCACTCAGATGATCCTCAAATTGTGGCAGTTGAACCAAATTGTATGTACCAGAGCATAAATGGGATGGCCATGTTGAATATCACTGGTGTACTCAGGGTAAACAAACTGCACAATCACTATGAGGAGCTCTGACAACTCAGCTTCTGCAATGGACCATATGTTCTCCTGGTCTCTATACCATAGGACAAGGCAAGGTAGGACAACTGTGGTCCACTTGTCATCTGTGTCGGTCTGCATAAGCTGAGGAAGATCAGCCTTAGTGGCTTTGGTGACTTGGGCCACATCACTGCCAATACCCCCTTGTGCAGTTTTATGCAATCTTCTTGAAACCACACCATGACCTTGCCCTGCGATTGCATGCAACTCCAACGTTGACACTATGTCACGCCTCGAGTCCTCTGGATCTGTGGAGTTCACCGCAGACAGTTGACCAAATGGGTGCATTTTATTTCTGCTTTCCACCCCTTCGGTCTTGACTTTCTTATTTGGAGGGGCTTTGATGACACCTACAGCAGTCTGTGGGAGCATGAGGTGGGTCATAGCTTTCCTTATATATAGTACTGAATGCTTTTTACCATCAAGGTGAGGCGCTCCCCTTCCATGCTACTGCTGGCAGTGGCTTGACTTAGAGACGGCAGATCCATGTCCATGGCTACCTTTAGTAGGTCGCCAGTGCCCTCCTCCAGCTCTATTTCTTTAGCATCACTCAGTATGTTGTGCTTTCTTTTCTGTTTTTTCTGACCCTGATCTGCGGTGTTAGCAGTGCCAAGGTCACAGAGCTTGTTGATATCCACAACTGCATATTCACAACGCAGACCCTAGGTAAGAATATAGTTAGCAGGACTCATGTTGATAGCTAACACATACTTTACTGCCCCTCTTCAAATGTTCGGACATAGAGCAGGCTTCTTCGCAGTCATCGTCACTGTTGCTGGCGTCAATGGCACTACTCTTGTGATATATACTGATGCTCAGCCTCTTGTGGGACATTTCTCCCAATACCTCGCAAAGCGATAATGGCTTCTTAGCACACTCATCTAAGTCTTTCAAGCCAGTGAGTTTGTGCTTGTACTTGGAGATATAAATAAATCTTATGACAGTGTGGGGATCCTTGTATCTCAGAGACGTCGAAGCTGGTCTTCTTTGGCACTGCCAGGACACGTTGCTTTGGGCGGATGGGTAGGGGTGCCAAGTTTTTCACCTCTGCTTGTCTGATTGCCATGCTGGCTTGCATAGTGGCAATTCGCTGGTGAGAGGCTTGCTAGGCCAACTTTTTGGCATCATTGACTTGTCTAACCTGTTCCAAGTCAGCAAGTTTTTGTTGGCTTGTGCACCTTGGTGTAGGCTTGTTGGGCAAGCCTGGATGAGCCATTGTATTTGAGCAGCGGATTCTACGAGGGGAAGGTGGGGTCATAGGTCGAGTCCTGTCCTCTCCTTGGGTAACTAAATGGCTAGGCGCTACTATTGCCAGGGTAGAAAATGAGTAAATGGAGTGGGTTGTATAACGAAAGAAAAAAAAGAGAGAAGGCAAGTCGTGTATACAGCACTCTTTCTTTATATGTTGTTCAACTTAAAAAATTCAGCTGTGTTTATTGGTTCGTGTACGGCAAACTCTGAATCTGCCCTTTGCCCACCATGCCCCCACCCTTTTGCCCGTCTGCTCATGCCTGGTTGCAATATCCCTGTCCTAATCCAGGTTATGGCCGATGATTCAAAAATCAGTCCGGGTTGACACAACATCTCCATGCAAAGCACCCACGTGTTTCGCCTCCCCTTCATTCCCCCACTCCTAAGCGGCATAGCTCCCCTACATACTTCCCAACACCAGAATGACTTGGTTCGCCTGGTCCTCTAAATCCACCTTATAGTCCAACTCCTCCTGATGTCGATGAGTCTAGTGCTCACCATCTCGATCCCAAATTTCTAGGGCCGGGTAACTCAATTCTTCGCAACTATCACCCACTTCTGACAGGTAAGTACACATGCTTGAAAGAAATCCCATATTGACTAATACTTATTCACCTTTAGGGCAACCTTGTAACTCAGACGGTGAATTTTTACCACTTGGGACATCTCCTATACCTCCCGAGCTACCCGCCAATGATGACTGGGCACCTTTCGACAGTTGGCTCCATTTCAAGCTGGCTGACTTTCTATACACAAGGAACCAGATGCCTGCTCAACAAATTGACACTCTACTCAATATTTGGGGTGAATCCCTTCATAATGCTGGTGGGCAACCACTGTTCGAAACCCATAAGGACTTGTATCAGACCATAGATGCAATTCGGCATGGTGATGTAAAGTGGAACTCATTTGGAGTCTGATACAATCCTTCCTCAGATAATGACGATGATGATGGTCCTGCGCCTTGGAAAGATGACATGTATGATATTTGGTTCCACTGTCCTCACCAGACCATCCACAACATGCTCGGTAACCCTGAACTTGTCGACCACATGTATTATCAACCCTTCCGTGAATATAATGCTCAAACAAATGCGTGGCACTACAAGGATTTTTTCTCTGGCAACTGGGTTTGGAAACAAGCTGTAAGTCTTTTTTTTGTGTCAGGTCTGGTTCTTACCATTCTTCAGAATACTATTGCTCATGACCACTGCAGCTGTGCAGGTGCAGCATTTGTCCCCATCATTCTTGGTAGTGACAAGACCATGGTATCAGTCGCCACTGGCCAACATGACTATTACCCATTGTACCTCTCAATTGGCAATATTGACAACAGCACACGACGAGCACATCGCCATGGAATGGCTTTGATAGGTTTTCTCACCACTCCAAAGAGTGCGTCATCCATTTTTTCTTGCATGACTTACTCATTAACCCACACCAAAATACTTAGCCACATGAACTGAGGTCAAGTCTCCTCAGTTTCGAAAATTTCGCCGCCAGCTCTTCCATATCACACTGTTGTGCATCATGCAGGTTATGAAACCTTACATGACACATTGGGAAGTCGTTCGCTGCAGCGACTACTACTACCGGCATGTTGTGTATGGGTTAGGTCCCTACATTACGGATTATGAGGAGCAGGTCTTATTAGCCTGTATTGTTTGGAGTTGGTGTGCAAGGTATATCCTCACCTTGAGATATTATTTTTTCATTAACCATGTAGCGTTAGATGCCTCAGCCACCGCAAAAGCCTTGATGATGACACTTTGTGGCGATCTCAAGAACATACCGACTTTCTTATCAATGAACTTGACTATGACATCCTCTGGCATGAGTTTGGGATAGTTGGCGATATTGTTGTATGTCGGTCCTTTCACATTAAGTCACCCGTCAGGCTGATTGTTACGGTGCGACGGCACCTTATGCAGATACTCTAAAACGATTAGACAGAACGACTTAGGTACCTGTCTCCTCCTTGGCGTGTAGGTGACGTTCAAGGCTCCTTGATGTATAGGCGACGTTCAAGGGTCATGTTGATATTCCTGTAGATCGTTAGCTACGGCGAGGGGTAATCTCGAGAATAGTCCCTTTTATTGAGAGGGAAGAACTCCTAATGAGAAGTGTCGGTGAGGACAAGGAGACTATACTCAGAGGGTGGGTATGGGTGGCTGTTCTGAGGAGCAGTTCTAGCGTGTAGATTGTGTAGAACAAGCTAAAGTAGTAATACATGCAAGGGCCCTAGTTATAGGGCAAACCAGCGGGGCATGGGCCAGGTCAAGAAAGGTAAATACTTGAAAAGGGAGAGGTGTTACCAGTGGCCCGAAGATATATCTGGAAGGGGAAAGCCACTGATATTAGAGTATATTAAGAAGTCATCAGCATATGAATGGACAACTGAGGTTCTCCTCAGCACATGTTGTAAAGAAAACAGAAGGTAGGGGGAATTGTGGAAGGCATAGTTAATAAAGGAGGAAAAAGAATGCGGGCATATGAAGAGAACCCCTCGACTCATAACATTACCTTCGTCGTAAGGACGAAGCTCCCTAGCTTTGATCTCAATAGCCTCTAGTCTCTGGGGTAGAGGATCCCGTAATATTTGTGATCCCAACCTCGTCTGTTGGATCATTGTAATCATCTGTAAAAATCTCCCTTGCTGTTATAGTGGGAGAATACTGGGTGTTCTCCTCGAGGGCAGTGGTCTCCTGGGCATTGTGATGAAAGGGGTGGTCCGTGATTCGCGCAGCTAATGTTCGTGGTGCCAGCATTGGTACAGGGAGGGGTGTAGTAGGGAATGGGAGAGAGGAGTATAGTCATTCTGGATGGGGGTAGGCGGCTGCCGCATGTCCAGGATGAGGAAGGACACACCTGGGACAGAAATAGAAGGTACAATCCAGGATGGAATGTCCTAAACAGTGACATTGCTGACAGGCTGAAGTGAATCTCTGGTTGGATGTGGCAAGAGGGTACACCCCTTCATTTCTTCGTAGGGATATCTGGTCCCACAACTCTAGTAGGGTGATCTCACCATCGAGTAGGGGTGAAGACGACGCCAAGGGAGAAGAGGGCGGAGGGGGTGGAGACGGTTGGACTTGGTAATGGACATCTTCCTTCACTAGAGCCACCAACGCTGCTAACTCTAATTGATCCATCACGAGGAGAAGAGGGTTATGAGCTCGTTATTCTATGTTGCGTACCATTTCAGTGAGGAGACGAGTTCCCTCAGAGACGTCAGTGGTTGGTCTTGCTGCGACGAGGGCGAGTCTAGAGGTTTGGAGGAATGTAGATCATAGAAGGGCAAGAGGTGATTCTTTGTCGACTAGCGCTTCGAAGGACAGAGCTAGTCTAGAGTCTTGGAGAGCGTGCTCCATTCATAGTAGGTCTTCAGAGGAGGAAGGGATATGTTGTCGTGAGGCAAAGAAGGGGTGATGCATATCTGCATCAGTTAATTGGTGGAGATTGGCAGACGAGGAAGAGAGTTGGTTCAAATGGACTCGAGGGGGGTGGCGGCCAGTGGAGATTCTAGAGGTTCGGGAGTGCATCATAATTTAGACATGGCGGAGGGAGGAACTTCAGAAGTAATGGGAGAGCAAGGGAACGACGGTTACTAGTAGAATAAAATGTAAGAGGTGGATGAGGAGTAAGAAAACAATTCAAGGGGGAATAAGATCTGTGAGGGTGTAGTTGTCTGGGTTGAAGGGCATGAATCCTCTAGAGGCGGTTGACGGCTTTATACGTTTGTAATAGTTCCGAGGCGTTGTCAAGGTTAGACTCTGGTTCCCAGGTATGTTTCAATTCTAGATATCCCTTCCAGGTTACTAGGTATTGCCTTTGTGATGGTGGTCCGCGGTGGCATAAGATCCGATCTATTTCATATTCCTCCTCACCATCAATCAGATCGGGGGGAGGTCGGAGATAGTTGGGGCCGTGTTCCGCAGTTTCTTGATAGGTGGTTAGAAGGGACGCATGAAAGACGTCATGAATCTTCTAGGTGGCGGGAAGTTTCAACCGATATGCGAGCGTAGATAGAACTTCTGTGATTTCAAAAGGGCCTTCTCTCTTCGGGGCAAGCTTTCTAGGCAGGTTTGGATGTCGAAGGTTCTTAGCTTCTAACCATACTTTGTCCCCAACTTTCCATGGTTTAAAACTAGTGGTTATTCGTTCTTTCATTAGTCGCTGGGTCTTTTCGTGGGCGGCTAGTGCTTCTCTTCACACGAAATCTATGTTATCAAGTCTAGTCTATAGCGTTGGTAGAAAGGTGGTCCCAAGAGGGGGATAAGTACAGGGTTCATACCCAAAGAGAAGGAAGAACAGGGTTTTGCTGGTGGACGAATGAACTGAGGAGTTGTGATGGAATTCCGCCATCTTGAGGACATCCACCCATCTTTGGGGGGCTCCTTCGCAGAATAAGCAGAGATACGTTTCCAGCTCCTGGTTTACACATTCAGTTTCTCCATCAGTTTGTGGGTGATAGGCAGTGGAAAGAGTGATGTCATATTGGAGCAGTCTCCCTAGTTCTCTGGTGAAGGCAGAGGCAAATTGGGGGCCTCGGTCTGAGATAAGTCTGTCATGTAGGCTAACATGAGGGAAGACATGTTCAAAAAAAAGTTGGGCTACTCCTTCTGCAGAGATGTCTGAGCAACATGGAGTGTATACCACTCCCTTTGTAGGACCATGGTCGACCACGACCATAATGGAGTCATAGCCGTGGGCAAGAGGGAGGCCGGTGATAAGATCAACTGACAGGGTGGAAAAAGGTCGGAGGGAGGTGGACGAAATAGGCTGTAGGGGAGGTACTGTGGGATGGGTGTTTATTTTGTTCACTTGGCAGTTCGCACAGCCAGACATGAAACGTCGAATAAAGGAAAGGAGTCCAGGCCACCAGAAATCACGCTGGACTAGGTTCTGAGTGTGGTGAATTCCCCCATGGCCCCCAGCAAAGGATTCGTGAATGGAAGCGACGAGTGTTTGTCACTTCGACAGAGGAATGTATAGGCGTCCCTTGAAGTAAAGATGGCCTTCCAAGAAGGACCAATCCATTGGAG
This sequence comes from Tylopilus cervinicoccineus, assembly GCA_038094635.1. NCBI lineage: Eukaryota > Fungi > Basidiomycota > Agaricomycetes > Boletales > Boletaceae > Tylopilus > Tylopilus cervinicoccineus. The sequence goes on along the minus strand of JBBPUK010000016.1, from coordinate 182,590 downwards.
CAGAGTAGTGGAAGTGGGGCATGTTGCCCGGTCCGGAAGTGTCAGACATTTTCTAGAGGGCGGAAAGCACAATAGGGTCCGCACAAGAGGAGGAGGTGATCTTTTCTAACAGGGCAACATTGATAGCATTGAGGAACAAGTCACCAGGCAATAGTTGCAAGTTCTCATTATCGCCACTGGTATCAATGGAGGGAGCATGAGAGAGGGCATCTGTGGGGGTGAGGGTCGAAGCAGGTTGGTGTAGAAATAGCAAATCAAAATCTTAAAGGAAAACCTGCCATCTCGCATGTCGTCACAAGAGTTTTTGAGGTTGTTTAAAGTAGGTAAGGTTCTTGTGATCGGTGATTACAGTAACAGGATGGGCAGTCCCTATTAAATATTGTTGCCACTCTTCCAGGGCATAGATGACGGCCAATAGTTCTCTATTATAGATATCATAATTTCACTCAGCATCTCCAAGTGTTTTTGATAAGTAGGCGCAAGGGTGGAGATCTCCGTTTTCATCCTTCTGTTGAAGTACAGCACTGGTGGCAACAAGGAAGGCATCCGTCATGAGGAAGAAGGGTTTCGAAACATCCAGCATGTGAAGGACAGGGGATAAGATGAAGACTTTTTGTAATTGGCAGAAAGCATCCTCACAGGCTGGGGACCAATTCCATGGAACGTTTTTCTTGGTGAGTTCCAGCAGGGGCCGAGCGATGTTAGAGAAGGAGGGGATAAACTTGCAATAGAAGTTGCAGAATCCAATAAAACTTCAGATCCCTTTGATGTTCTGTGGGGTTTTCCAGTTCTCTATTACCGTTAGTTTGGTACTGTCTATGGTGATCCTATCCTTAGAAACGATCATCCCTAAGTATTCCACTTCTGAAGTGTCAAACGAGCATTTTGATAACTTGAGATATAGCTTGTGGTTGCATAAGCGGTTCAGAACTAGTTTAGTCCGTTCATGGTGCATTGCTAAGTCTGCTGAATGAACAAGGAGGTCATCCATATAGATAACGAGCCATCCTTCTGCTATATAGTCCCAGAAGATATGGTTCATGAATGCTTGAAATGTTGCGGGAGAGTTTCGAAGCCTGAAGAACATCACCATCGGCTGAAACAGGTCGAATGGTGTGATGAAGGCTGCTTTTCACTGGTCCTCAGGTTTGATCCTGATGTTGTTATATCCCCATCATATGTCAAACTTAGTGAAGTATTGGGATCCTTTTAGTTGGTCGAGTAGGTCCAATATCAAGGGTAAGGGATAAGCGTTTCCTATAGTGAACTCGTTTAGGTGGCGATAATCCTGGCAAGGACATAAGGAGCCATCTTTCTTCAGGACAAAGAAGAAGGGAGCAGCTTGGGGTGATTTCGACGCTACTATTTTTCCAGATACTAGATGTTCATCAATGAATTCCCGGCAGGCTTCTATTTCTTTTGGGTTTAATGGGTAGGCTTTAGCGACTTTTGGTATGAACCCCTCCTTGAGTTCTATTTCATGGTCAAAAGATCGTGATGGGGGCAACTCCCCTTTTGGTGGTTCTTCAAATACAGCGGTGAACTCCTGAAACTTAGATGGGAGTTCTGTTAATTTCTTTGGCGCTGCTTGGGCAAGTTCAGAGGTGATTGTGATTCGATGGGCTAGTATGGATGACAGATATCGTTTGTTGTATTTTCGTCCCAGGAAACTATTTTGGTCAATTCCTAGATACCATAGAAGATATCTTTAAGGCAATAGGTCTTCTTCGGCAAGGTGAGGGGAGAATTTCATCGTCCCCGTCTTCCAGTCTATAATGGGGTTTACCTTCCTCAACTAGGGGAGTCTGAGGATTATTTCTTCTTTTCCGCAGCCTAGGATGAAAAAGTCTTCTGTAGTTTCCCAGTCCCCTATCTTCACGTTCAAGGTGGTAGCCATCTGTACCAACCCGGCTTTATTCAGGGTTCTGTCCACATTTCACGCTGTCATTTTCATTTTCAACCTTCTTATTGGTAGATTATGTCTGATCACTACTCGTAGGTGAATAAAATTCCTAGTGGCTCCACAGTCTATTAGGGCTTTGGTGTCGATGTTTGACTCCGACTGGATGATTAAAGGGATTTGCATAGATTGGGCCTTTCCATCTGTTACCAGTACAGTCATCACATGATATGGAAGGGGAGACATCGACGCATCCTTCCGTTTCAAAAATCCTCAAAGGCTACGGCTCTGACTTCTGCGGTCTCTCCTGGGATTCTTGGTTCTTCTTCGTTATACACTGCCTCAAGTACTCTTAATACCTCTTCCTGGGAGATGGCTTTCACGTTGAGCGAGTTCAGATACTTCGTGAGGGAAGACTGTGATGGGACATCTTCCTCGGTTTCCTTGGTGGTATCCATAGTTCTAATTGTCGTTGGGTGGAAGGGGTTTCTGGACGTAGTGGATGCTCCATTGGTGGGATTTTTGGATGTGTAAGTGGGGACAGGACTAGGCCTGTGCTCGTGGGTCCAACTAGTTCCCGGGCATTGATGGTTGTGCGTGGAACAGCCCTTCTTGTGACAAATGAAGCATAGCCCCTTCCTGATGTGTTCAGCTCACTGTACGGGCGTGAGTTTTATGGCATCCACATCCATAGCATTCAGATCTCTGCGGATAAAGGATGATGTGCTATTCCCTCCTCGGCGGAGGTTCTGGATCGAGCAAAGTCTCTCTTTCTGAGTGTGAAACTTGCTGGCCATTTGAATCCAGCCACTGAGAGTATCAGGTACTTTTTCCATGGAGAGTATCATCTGGGTGAGGTCTTTGTTGAGGCCTCTCGCAAATTCATCGATAAGTACTAGGGAAGAGTCTCCCAAAGCCGTTTTGGCTGCTTCCAACTGGAAATCCACAATGTATCTGGAGAATCCTTGGTCATCATGGGTATTCTGCCAAAGCTTGGCCACTGCGTAGCATGCCTTCTACTTCAAGTCTAAGGGGAGGAAGGTCTTGATGAAGTCGTCCGAGACTTCTTTGAATGTTCTTGGCATGGTTGGTGTGTCATTCATGCTGCTGTACTATGCTTCTGCAAAATGGGCTCCGCGCCCTTTACTCATTTTATTGAGCAACAACATAATCTTTGCTGCCTCTGTCGTATAGACTGGCGTGTTAATCTCCAAGTAGGCTTTTATGGCTAATAGCCACCTATTGGCATTGTCTGCATCTCCAGAGAAGTCATCGGGCAACCCGCCCTTTAGTTCAGTAGATATGTTCGTCTTGTTCGGTGTTCATGGTATAATGGAAGGTCATCTGGGGGGTGTCAAGCCTCAAGGTGGCGGGGTGATTCTAGGGTGTGTGGTGACCAGTGGTGGGTGAGTGGGGTTAGAGAAGCTAGTAAGAGTGGGAACGGGAGCAGATATGGGAGGTGTGCAGGTAAGGGGTGGTCGCTGCGGGTGGAGGTTTCGGGAAATGGGTCTTGGTGCCAGAGCAGCATCTGATTCTGAGTCAGAGTGCTCGGATGGGGACCTATAGGACCTGGACAGGATGGAGGATGGTTTGGGTCCCTACTGCTGAAGAGCAGAGGATAACTGGACGAGCTTGTTCTTTTGTTATGGTGTGACGGCACCTTACACAGATACTCTAAAATGACTAGACAGAACGGCTTAGGTATCTGTCTCCTCCTTGGCATGTAGGTGACATCCAAGGCTCCTTGACATATAGGTGACGTTCAAGGGTCACGTTGATATTCCTGTAGATCATTAGCTATGGCAAGGGGTGATCTTGAGAATAGTCCCTTTTATTGAGAGGGAAGAACTCCTAATGAGAAGTGTCGGTGAGGACAAGGAGACTATACTCAGAGGGTGGATATGGGCAGCCATTCTGAGGAGCAGTTCTAGCATGTAGATTGTGTAGAACAAGCTAAAGTAGTAATACATGCGAGGGCCCTAGTTATAGGGCAAACCGGCGGGGCATAGGCCAGGTCAAGAAAGATAAATACTTGAAAAGGGAGAGGTGTTACCAGTGGCCTGAAGATATATCCAGAAGGGGAAAGCCACTGATATTAGAGTACATCAAGAAGTCATTGGCATATGAACGGACAACTGAGGTTCTCCTCAGTGCACATTGTAAAGAAAACAGAAGGTAGGGGGAATCGTGGAAGGTATAGTTAATAAAGGAGGAAAAAGAATGCGGGCATATGAAGAGAACCCCTCGACTCGTAACACTGATAGTTACCTGGGCTAGCCTTTCACTAACGACTTTCCCCGGGCTGATATCTGTCATCTTTTATCACCTGACATCTTACACCAACTCATCAAAGGGGCATTTAAGGACCATTTGGTCACCTGGGTCGAGAAATACTTGGTCCTCACTCATGGCCAAAAAAGAGCAGATGAGATTCTCGATGAAATTGATCGTCAGTAGGCTGTGACCCATTCCCAAACATAAGCTACTGATATGCTAATTCTATCAATAGCATCACTGCTATGGCCTCATTTGCTGGGCTGTGACAATTCCCCCAAGGTCGGCATTTCAAACAATGGACCAGGGATGATTCAAAAGCTCTCATGAAGGTAAGGATCATTGACAAAGTAGCTATATGGTATCTTATGTATGAACAGGTTTATCTTGCCGCCATTAAGGGATATGTCCCTCGAGACATGCTGAAGACATTTCGAGCCTTTTTGGAGTTCTGTTACATTGTTCGCAGGGACATCATCTCCACCAATGAACTTGCATAACTAGAAGAGGCCCTTGGCTGTTTTCATCACTTTCGTGAGGTGTTCAAGAATGCTGCTGTCATAAACTCGCTCTCCCTTCCCTGACAGCATGCTCTCACACATTACTTTGAACTAATCAAACTCTTCGGCACCCCGAATGGGTTATGCTCCTCGATCACTGAATCCAAACACATCAAGGCTGTGAAAAAGCCCTACCAATGGTCGAGTCACCATCAAGCATTAGGCCAGATGCTTGTCATCAACCAACGCCTTGACAAGCTGATGGCCACTCATGTAGACTTCCAACATCGTGACATGCTCTTCCCATGTGCAGGCACATTAAACCTTGTCAATATCCTAGATATATACCATTTAAAGTGCTATTGGATGATTATATCACTTATAAATGTGGTCTCATCAGCTTGGTACAATGAGATTCAAAGCATGTTGAACCACCAGCATGCAGCTGACCCAGCCAATCTCGAGATAACTGATAAGGAAGAAAGTGTAAGTTGACTTGAAGGTTCAAATGATTCTGAACCTGTTGACAGCAATCACGTTGATGCATTCATTCTGCTCGCAAAGACACCCCATGTGTTGATTTTATTTGGATATTCTATTTTCTTTCTGATTTCACTGCAGAACATTATTGAGCCAAGACCATACCACTACTAGCTGAGGAACTTGGTATCCACCATCTCCCCCAGCTTGTCCGCACATTCCTCCATAGCAAAATCCATATTGACGACAACCAACCATGCCACACATGCCCTTTTTATGTGGGGAAAATATTGGTATTCAACTCAGCATCATCGACATTCCATGCACCAAGTGGCCTGTCGGGTATGGGTGGAATGCGCTGGGAATTTATATGTGCTTGTCTGGATTGGCAGCATGAAGGTTCCCGCCGGGACTGCATATTCGTAGTCACCAACCCAGACCTCCCTGGCTTCAGAGGAATGGACGTGGCGCAAGTACTGTGCTTTTTTTCGTTCTCTTTCCAGGGAGCACTCTATTCATGTGCAGTCATACAGTGGTTTGACTGTGTTGGTGATGCACCCAATGGTGACACAGGCATGTGGATCGTCAAGCCTGCCGTCACCAATGCAAGATGACCAAAAATTGCCATTATCCATATTGACTCGATCTTTCGTGCTGCTCACCTCATTTCCATGTATGCCTCATCACCATGCATTCCCTTCAAAGGTATTCATCCACACACATCATACAACCACTTTCACCTTTTCTATGTCAATAAGTATGCCGACCACCATGCGTTTGCAACAGCATTCTGAAAACTCTACTTCTGGAACCCTTCCCTCTGTCACCATATCCACCTCTGTGTCTACCCTCATCACCCTATCCACTACATCAAGGCTATGAATTTTCCTCCTGACCTAGTGCTGGCATTCCGCCATACTGCCAACTTGAACGGAATTGTTGCATAGTGATCGCACCATACAAATGATGTTCATGGACCTACCTCACTGCCAATGCAGTGGCCTCACACTCCTGCAGAAAGGTGAGCGAACACATTTCACCCGAGTCAACAAAGATTGATGGAATTGAGCATAGTATTTTCTGACTGGTAAAGGAAGATGTCTTCCTCAGTCGTGCTCACTCCAACCCTTACTGTTCACCCTCATTGTCCACTAGTATGCTACACTATAATTCTGCCAGGTATCTAGTCTATGTGTCAGTATCATAGTTCACCTAATCAAATTGGGTGCATGTCCCCTTTTTGTTGATTTACCCACTTTTTAACCTTGACAGACTAATTATGTTTGTGTCAGTATGTAGCACCTTGACTTCTGCAGATTCTGACGGTTCTATGCTTTTAGTACTTTAGCCGGGGCAGGTGAGGTAAGAGAAGTCAGAAAAGCCGAAAATAGTAACTGGTGAAATTACTGATGAGGCAAAGTTTGGCAGGAAAATCTGGAAGCACACCAAGCCAACATTACATCAAGAGATCAAGTCGGCTTCGACAGCTTTAGCACGAGCTTAGAAGGCACTTTGAGTAGTGACCCCGTCGAGAACAAGTTTTCCTCACCTCAGGTTTCATATATCCGAAGTGCCCTTTCACCGTTTCGCGACGGCATCTGCAGCCGAACTGCTCTGAATCTATAGTATAGCTTCACTGATAGTACATTGTCTGCCCAATTTACCATGTGACATAGTTGCAATTTGGAGTTCTAACGCTGACTAGGAAGGTCGCGCGCTTGACCGCCGCTGCCACAGTGTCAGATACGGTGGCAGCGGTGCCGCCAACAGCGGGCACAGTGGCAGACTAACCATTTGCCGCTACTTTGAACCCGTATAACACCGCAAACCCGCGGTGAATGTGCACGGTAGTGAAGCGGGTACACCAGTCCCAACCCATACCCGTACCCTCAATACCCGTCTCTCAAACACCGCGGTGTCCTCCATAACCGTGCCGAACCCTACTTTGAGCTGGACCCAAGAGACGGCGTTTCTGGGTAGCCACATGCGCTCGCTGACGGACCCCTGGGCAGTATGGCAGTCAGATTCCTAGATTCCATGGTCACCTCAGAAGACTCGGGGACAAGCCATGTCGTCTGTGGTTCCAAGTATGCCAGTCAATTGGACGGGCCGCGTTGGAAGATGCGTTCCTGACATCATTGGACTCCTTGTCGAGCCCGCCCGCAAGTAAGCATGGATATGCATTCCCTTGCTTATGACACACGTCTCCCATTAGTGCTCGACGATCTCGCACTCGCGCGTGACTGCGCGTTTGATGAGCTGCTACGATTGAGCACAAATATTGTTTATATCCTTGAACATGACTTATCCTTATTTCGAGACCCGGCCATCTGGCTCACCCGATCTGGGAGTCTCGGCGACTTTCCGTAACTGAAACTGGTCGAGAGTACTGGGAATGTTGGTCAGGGCAAAGTACCCGCTGCCCTGGCCGAGGCGACCTGGTTGCGAAGCAAGTCGTACAGGAACTGTGGCTCATGAGTCCCGTGATGAGCGGTGGCCTTAGCAGGCTTGTGGGCGCGAACTTCTTGGTGGTGTTAGTACTTATCTTGAGAAATTTACCATTTGACTGCACTTATCGAGTCATCGGAATAGAACTATTCGAACCTACCAGTGCCTGCATGGTGGTAACAGCAGCCGAGACGTGATTGAAGATATCAAGGACCAATACCTAGTGAGGCGACAACAACGCTGCTGGTGCGGCTATGCTATTTACAATGACTCGCTGCGGGCCTTTGATGCAGGGAGGAAATTCGAAAAGTTGTTGACGGGGATCAATATCCGAATCATTTCGCTTTCTGCCGCATTTTTCTAGTAGTCCCAAACGACCGAACTGACTGCTGCGGCGCAGTTGCGGTGACTTGTGTACCGACTGGCGGAAATCATCATGATAGTCGGTACAGCACACGCGACTTCGACGGCAAGCACTTGCATGCGCAGCAGCGAAGAGAGCAAACCCCTCGATATCTCACGCAAAGCAACCGAAAACTCTTTCAGCACAAACCATCTGAGGGCCAGGTGCTTATCTGCACCCTCGAAAGGGAGAGTCAATTGGTGGCCGCTGGCCTCGTGTTCCCTGTGGAATCTATGCGCGGTGAGTATTCCATTTCGTGTTTGGTACCAAACCGAGCAACTAGTCGTTTCAAGCTTTCGCTGCGGGACCCACCTGTGGGCAGTTACCCCATTCAGACACTATTCGGGACAGCATTTCGGGAACCAAATAGTTCCTGGGTAGGTTCTATTTCGCACCGATTGATGGTACCTCCCTGTAGCACTCATGCACCCTCCAGAGCTCCTTCCCTCCAATCCCCCGTCGCTTTCAGAGCAATTGAAGTACCGAACCGACGCATCTCTGTCCAAAATAGTCAGGATCAACTATTGCACCCAATTCTCTCAGACCGCACCCGAGCTGACCAAGTTTCGTGATGTGACGGCTGGCCTTATCGATGAGATGGATAACGATAGTCTTTCCAAGTTGTTCCGGGAAACTGTTCTATTCACAACCTATGATTCATACGCCCCATTGATTGCAAGGTTTTTTGAAAACCCATGCAAAGCGAGTGCTATAGTCGACTTATTCGCCCCTGGACTGCCGGATTATATTGCCAGGTCCAGCTCGACGTCCGGTGGGTCCCCCAAAACCTTCCCCAAGTACAACCGGTTGTCAAAAATTAGATCCTCAACTGGCGGATCGTGGGTACACTCTGATCCTCTTCGAAGGCGCACCAAAGCATATGTATGGTACCTGGGTTGCAATCGAATACATGTTGAAGATGAGGACAAATACCCTATGAGGACAATGTACTTAACCTTTGGGGCAGCCCTCACCCGTAGGGTGAACTTGTATTTGGACCCCGAAAAGGACGAAGAAAAGATGGGGACATTCTGTATGACGCAAATTACTCATGCCCCATGTTCACTGACTTGCTGCTTTGCCAGTACTCGACCACGCTGCACCCTACGCTGCTAGCTTTGTCAAGAAATGGCGGTCTTTCCTTTTGATACACGCGCTGTTTGCGCTCTGCAGCAGGTCTCTCGAGACGATGTCCATGGCTTTTGTCGCGACATTTGTGAACATGATCCGCCGCCTCGATATGGAGTTCGATATGGTGCTAGACTGTATCGCGAGTGGTACTATTCCAGATCTGGATGGGATAGCCGAGGTTCGGCATCACCTGGAGGTCAGTGTTGACCACTAAAACACGTGCTGAAGTCTGAACTTCAACTAGTCTAATATGATGGCAGACCCGAGACGTGCAGAGGAGTTGCGCCTTCTTGGTCGTCCGTCTTCTCGGCCAGGATGGTGTGCCCATGTCTGGCCGAACTTGCGTACAGTGACTGGTATTGCAAGTGGTTCGTTCACATCGTCTGTCCCATTGGTACATTCGTCGTCCGCATATCTACTATGCCTCTCACTGTTTCGCTGTAGGCTCAGTGGTTTCTTGGACCCGACACGGAGATACGTGCTCGTGGCTATGGGAGCACTGAGGTCTGGATTGGGTCGCCTTTTGATCCACTTGAGTTGAATCGGTTCAAGATAAGTAGCAAAAGCATTTTTGAGTTTTTGGACATCAGCAAGAGTGATTCAGTTGGTGCTCTCGCACAACTAGTGAGCGGCCCTCGTGAGACAGGTACCTCGCTCTGACAAGCATCGTAGTGGGAGGTTGAAATAGGAAGACAATACGAACTCGTGTTAACGACCCAAGACGGTCTATGGCGATATCGCCTCGGGGACGTGGTCGAAGTCCGTGGGTTCGACCCAACAGATGGCATTCCCGTCATCCAATTTATCGAGCGCCGCGAGTAAGCGTTTTCGTACACTGGCGTGCGCTCTCTGACCGAGTGCTCGACAGCGTGGCTCTGCGGCTCCCAGCCTTCATGTTCACCGAAAGTGAGTTGAGGGCGGCGATATCATCCGTACCCCCAGGCATACTAGTCAACGTCGTTGACTGGACTGCAACGATCGACGACAGACGCGTGCCTGCGACGATTGGATTTTTTGTCGAGCTTACCGACGACCAAGGTGCAGCTTTCCCCCTAATCTGGCGCGACTCTGCTCATGAAACTGGCTTCCCGGTACACTTGCCCAGTCTCTGATCTCGCACTCGTGCCGGAATGTGTGCTTGATGAGCTGTCACGATTAAACACGAACATCAACTGGGCCATCACGCATGACATGTTTCGAAAACCGACTATCCGGCTCGTCCAATCTGGGACGTTTAGTGACTTTCGCCAAATGAAGCTCGACGAAGGCAGTGACGGCCTCGGACAAATCAAAGTCCCCGTCGTCTTGCCCAAGGCTACGTATGTCACCTGGTTTTCGAATCGAGTCGTGCAGGAACTGTGAGGTCTCCATCGCGAAGGGTATTCTGGGGTTCTTGTGTTTCACGGGTCGTGCGTCCCCGTCGGCCTTCAACATGAGGACTGATGACAGAGACTGGCGTCATTTGTCGGTTCCCATACGCGCGTATCATGTGCTGCTGTGGGTCAGCCGTATCAACGGCTTGACAAACATGTACTTATACATTGTGGAAACGTAACCCGACGATGATGGCGCGTTCCTAGGACCATGCTGGTAATTCGGAAGCACTCTGCGGCGGTGCCAACGATAGGATCAAGATGGAGATGCGACGCTATTTTTGCTCTCTTCCAGAAAGTGTTCTATGTTCCGCCACCTGTTATCGTGCGTGTCCAGGGCTTGACAGGTTCTGCCATGACGGTCTCTATAAGTAGCTTCTCTTAGTCAACGGATTAAGTCCTGAATAGTACTGTGGATATTTCTGGAAATACATTTATGTAATGGCACGGCCTGGCCGCATCTGCAGAGTACCTGGCCAGGATAGTTTATGAATTTATCCATGAGAACCGGACGGGACCCTTGTCGAAGGGAGACTCTCAGCTTGGTGACATTTGTAGTCATTTCGATTGGCCTCGAAGCGGGCTTAAAATTGTTTCATTTTCGTTAGCGTGCACGTTGTAGATCCGAGCGACGTAATGCTTTTTGGCGACGCTTTTCGACTTCTGATCAGGAAACCGCATGGTCATCCCTCGAACGACCAGTCCGTAGGTTCAACGCCCCTCTAATGACCAGCTCTGACCTCCATCAATACCCCTTTCAGGAAAAATATTTATTTTCCACTACTTTGTAGAGTCATGGTGTGACGCGCACGCAATTCGGCCGACTTAGAGCCCATCCGGAAGCATGCGAAATTCACCAATTTGCGGTGCCACTGAATGGGTACCTAATCGAGCTCTAGCACATTATTGACGGCCGGCACTTTGCCACTCGTACTCGCCTGATATTCGGGACGGGATTTCAGGTACTGTTAAACAACTATATAAGGTGCAGTCACCCTCTGCTGTGAGTCGACTCACCTCCCAACCTCCCTCATGCATCTCCCAGAACTTCTTCTCTCTAGTCCACCAGCGCTCACTGAGCAGCTGAAGCAACGAACCAACGAGCTTCGCTCCAAGATAATCAGGGCCAACTGCAACACCCAGTTTGCTCAGACCGCACTTGAGCTCACCGAGTTTCGCGATGCGACGGCTGGCCGTATCGATGGAATGGATGATGACTGTCTTTTCGAGTCATTCCGCAAGACAGTTCATTTTACGGCCTATGATTCATATGCGCCGTTAGTCGCGAGGTTTTTCGAAAAACCGTGCAAAGCAAGTGCTATCGTCAACTTGCTTGCTCCCGGAATCCCCGACTTCCTTACCGAGTCCAGTTCGACGTCTGGTGGTCTTTCAAAAATCTTTCCCAAGTACAACTGTTTGTCTGAAATTAGGTCCTCGGACCGCTCGTCGTACGCGGAATCCAATACTCTCCGGAAACGAAGTACGGCATTCATGTGGCATCTCGGATACGAACGAGTCGAGGTGCAGAATGAAGACGATTGTTCCGTGAAAACAATGTACCACACCTGTGGGACTGTCGTCTCCAAGAGGGTGCCCATGCATCTGGATCCTGAAGAGGACAAAGAAAAGATGGCGACATTTAGTATGACTCGATTTATCCGACCTCCATGTTAGGCTGACATGTCACCTGCCCAGTACTCGACCATGCTGCGCCCTACGCCACTGCATTTATCATGAATTGGCGCTCTTTCCTATATGTGCATGCACTCTTTTCAGTTGCCAACAGGTCGCTCGAAACCATGACTATGACGTTTGTCGTCACGTTTGTAACCACGATCCGCCTTATCGACTTGGAGTTTGACACGATAGTGGACTGTATTGCAAATGGTACTATCCCTGATTTGGACGGGGTGGCTGAATTTCGGCATTACTTGGAGGTCAGCGTTGACTGTTAAATGTGCATCAGATCCTGAGTCTTGACTAGGTAAATATGGTGGCGGACCCCGAACGTGCGGCGGAACTCCGCCGTATCGGTCGTCCATCTTCTCAGCCAGGATGGTGTGCTCACGTTTGGCCAAACTTGCGTACGGTGATCGGTATTGGGAGTGGTTCCTTCGCTTCGTCAATTCCCTTGGTTTGTTTATTGTCTGTACATCTCGCACGTGTCTCATGTTCCTGCGCAGGCTCAATGGTACCTTGGTCCCAACACGGAGATCCATACCCATGGTTATGGAAGCACGGAGGCTTGGATTGGATCTCCCTACAACCCCCTCGAAATGAATCAGTTCAAGCCGAGTAGCGAAACCGTTTTCGAATTTTTGGACGTCACCAAGAGAGATTCCATTCATGCCCTTGCACAAGTTGTGGGTTTTTTTCACTCCTGAGACAAGACTCAAACACCTTACTGAATAATGTCGTAGTGGGAAGTGGAAACGGGAAAACAGTACGAACTCGTCTTAACTACCCGAGATGGCGTATGGCGATACCGCCTTGGGGATGTGGTCAATATTTGTGGGTTCGACCCAGCAGATGGCGTCCCCATCATCCAATTCGTTGAGCGCCGCAAGTGAGAGTTCTTGGATGCTAAGATGCACCTGTGACTGACCCCTCGGCAGCGTGGCCATCCGGTTCCCGGATTTTATGGTCACCGAAAGAGAGCTGAGAGCAGCCATGTCGTCCATGGCTTCGAATGTGTTGGTCAAAGTTGTCGACTGGACCGCGGCGGTCGATGATCGATGCGTCCCTCCCACAGTCGGATTTTTTGTCGAGCTTGCGGTCGACCAAGGTATACACCGTTTCTTCATATTTCCGCTCCTCTTTCTTTGCACACTATTCTCACTGGACATCGACTCGCAGCCCCTGATCTCGCCCTTGTTCCGGAACGTGTATTCGACGAACTCTCGCGACTGAACGAAAATCTAGCTTGGTGTGTCGAAAATGAATTTGTTCACAAGCCGACCATTCGACTCGTCCGGTCTGGAACGTTCAGAGACTTTCTACAAGTGAAGCTCAACGAGACCAATGGCAACGTCGGACAGGTCAAGACACCGGTCGCCTTACCCAAGACTGAGTACGTGGCATGGTTTTCTGACCGGGTCGTGCAGGAGTTGTGAGTCCCTTGGGTTCTGGCTCGTTCTTTGGGTCCTTGGCCTTTTAACCATGGGTACTATCCAACGTGGGGCAAAGTGGTTGGTGTTCAGGCTTTGACACTCTTTTCTTTTTACGTGCTCATACTATGTGCTGTTGGAAATCAATTCGTTGCTTTACAGTAATAGCTCGATACCGACTTGTAATCTTATCCACTTACAACCTCGGGACAGACAACATGGCTTTTTAGATTTTGGGGTCATTCGAGCATTTTCAAGGTCGATTAGCTCCTAATCACACTATGCGCGACAACCCACACTCGCCATCATGTCGTTCTTTGGTGGTACGTACAGCGCAAGACCTTTTGTCCGTCCGACTTCCAATTGTCACCTTCAGACGGGCCTTGGTTCGGGGAGACCGCATCAGCGCTATGCGGCCAGTTCTTTGTGCGACCTCTAACGTGAATCTGTCGCTTGATGGGACCATCGCTTGTCGCGCTGAGACCTCGCTGAGGTTCGCCAAACGTCGGGCATGTGGTGAACACACGTTACATTACGTAAGTCCCCCTCAAAGCCACACCGCGCGTGACGTTGTCGGGCTCTATCGCGTCGAATGGGTCATCCATTCGTTCAGGTTGTATTCTGTTCGTTTTATTTTCCACCTTGTCCTTCTAGCCTCTTTCAGTGGGCTGGAAGGTCCTGTGTAGGCTCAATGGTCTCAACGCGGAGATGCATTCTCATGGTGATGCGAGTACCGAGGCCTGGATCGGACTGTCTTACAACCCACTTGAGCTGAACCAATTCAAACTCGGTGACAAGACCGTTTTCGAATTTTTAGACACTCACAACCCTTGCACAAGCTGTGCATATGCATATGCCCCTCTCCAAGATTCTCAGCACGATTCACACCCTTCTTGTCGCACCTCGATAGGACCACCTGCTGGAGTTGCTTTCAGCATGGAACCCTATCCGATGGGCCATCGTTGAGCGATGATACCAAGAAAGAGTGGCCATGGGCAGAGCTTATGATACAGGTTCATACTCGAGGTTATTCTGGGTCACTCGTATACTCATGTTATCATACACACTGAACGCATTCCTCTCTTTGTTATGTGTTCTTGGGTAGTATGTCGGACTATCAGATCCGCTTTGCCGTATCCATCTTAGAGGCCGTGTGCAGGGCCCTCAAGACTGCGCGGGACGGAGATGCTTGTCTAGGCTTTTGTCGTACAGCAGTCACCTTGCGCTCCCAAAGCACGTTGGAGTTGACGGTGTGCCTGAATTTGTGGGCAGGTGTCGGGGGCATGAACCCGCTTGGGTGCTTGACGGTTCCGTCCAGTTCGCGGACTTCGAAAGGTACCTTGTGTGACGAGGGGACAGTCGTGGCGTCGACTTGTTCAAAGTCGGACTCGAGAACGCGGTTCGCGACGGCCGCCGTCTGTACCAAACGATCCTTGTTTTCGTTGCGTTCTTTCTCTTTGGCACGTGCGACATCGGAGGTGCTGGTGTGTCCTGGACCGGGGACAACGAAGCCAGACGGGTGAACGATGTGACCCTCGGCAGCGTGGTGTTCGACGGGAATCTTTGCCTTTAGACGACGCGTACTAGCGATGACGTCTCCTGAGAGGATCGACTGCGTAAGGGATGGCATTAATCCCATTTCTGCGTGTTTGATTTCCTGAGAGCGACGTTCATAGGCGACTTATAGCGGAGCAGTGGGACTCACCGAAATTGGGGAGGAAGGGACACGGTGTTGCTTATATTTGACGAAGAAATCGGGCACGTCTGTCGCATTGTAGGATGTCGAGTCATACGGGACGCGCGAGGAGGTATGAAATCCGCGGGTCTGCTGAGACGCAAACGAAAGCTGAGGTGCCGGATGAGCAAGAAGCGAGGGGTCGATGTGTAGCTGAGCGCTCGGACAAAGGGGGGCCTCTGTAGTGGGTGGCGCTGGGGTGATCTCGGGCAACAACGCCTCTGCCTGTGTTGGATCCTTGAACATGCGACCAGAGTTGGACCCTGGAAGAGCCTGGGCAAGATCGGATGAGCGGGAGGGACCGGCGACGTGCTCCCTGTTGCGTCTCGGATCAGTGAACCTCGAGCGAGATGGGATTGCCTACGTCTCTGGGGAGAGTGCAGGATGGACCCTGATGGACCGGGTAAGGGCACGCAGGTCTCTCGGGCGGGTGACCCCACCCAGGCATCTGGAGGAGGACATCATGTTAGTGGGGAAGGATAAGAGAAAAACGGTGCTGGGCTGTTGGGTTTAAATGAGGGTGACAGTGGTGTATGACATCAACCACCCCGTTTCGGGTGCCCAAGATAGAGACCTACAGGTTCGCAGGAATCGACCCGACATGGACGTGCTCGGCCTCTGCAGCGGTGGGATCCGACGAGCAACTGGCCTGGACTGTCGATCTCGATGCGCGCGTGAACAGCGACGACCGTCTTGAGAGGACAGACATGCCAGTCCACGGGCGCCACTGTGGTGTTTGCGTGTGTTTGCCCCGCTTAAGAGGACTCCCACTCCAAATCCATGTGGCACTCTTCGTAAGGGGAACCCTCCAACCCGCCAATCAGCTCAAACGCCTCACACCGCCATGCCAGTCTGTATTACAGTCTCAGTCGAGTTCGAAACCAGTCCAGGCGAGCTGCTTACTCAGTGTGCACCGGATGGCGACCGCTCGGAAAGTCTCACCCAAGTGTCTTGTTGAGGAGGCACGACAATAGAACTGATTATCAGCAGGACCCACAACTCACCCCGAGGTGGACAGACACCACAAGTCCACAGCAGGTACGCTTTGATTTGTCGACCAGTTCACCAAACTCTTTCCTCGCCCCATCTCACCTTGAATGTCGTCCTCAACAACCGAACGCGCTCAATCCTGCATCCAGAGCACCACAGACCCCGTGGAATGGCCGCTGGAGCCTTTCCCCCAACCCCCACCCAACGGGTGTTGGATCCCGAAATTCGCTCCTCCCCCTCCTTCAAAATTCCCCTCACCGCTCCCGAACGTACCATCGATGCTGGCTCTCGACCCTCCCATGATGGCGCTCACCTACCCACCACAACTTCCTCTCACCTTGGAGGATCCCACCTGGCTCGACCAAATGTTGGCCGACGTGATGCGTCAACGCTCACACCTCGAAATGTGTCTCTTAGAGGCTCAAGCAGACGTGGCGAATGCGTACGTGGAAGCCGGGCTAGCAGACGCGGAACTAGAGGAGGAGATGGCCAAGATGCAGGCTTTTCTGAACACGGTGGCAAGCGTCGCCGGGGCTGGGTTCGTACGAAGAATGTTGGAGGACGTGGAGCACTCGATGGAGGCAATGTCTAAGCCTCCGGGGAATGACTCGGACGGTGGATACGACCCTACCTCTTCCTCGTCCGGATCTGGATCCGCCCGCAGTGTCCGTGAACACTCAGTCTAACGCCTGGCGTTCACGAAACAGATGCCCATCCTGCGCGTATGCAGCTATACAGTTCGTGGTCACGTCAGGACCACCGGCACTGCAACTAAAACACCGTTTCATCGTACGTCAACGCCTGTACTCACTATAGCTTACCAGATCGCAGTTAATCATACGATACGCTCGTCACTACCTATGGTAGCCACCGGATTACAAGTAGTTGTAGTTTTCTCTCCTTGTATCGGTATGGGATATCAAACTTACGTGCACTCCATACCAGCTTCCCTGAACTGCTTATCACGTCCCATTAGATCTGGGTTAAATGTTCGATGGTCCGTTTGAGTGTGATTGGCGCAGCACCAAAGCCACGAGGTAATACTAACCTTACAGGTCTGAAAACTGGTCACGAAACGTCTTCTTCATCCCCATCCGGATTCTATTTCCAATCAAGTAAGCGTACTAGACCGAGCAACAACACGCAGGTATCCTTGATGGACGGGTTTCTGCACAGCATGAACAAGTAGTAGACCGCCCACGATATCTCGACCACAAGCTTGAGATAGAAGAACACCCCTGACAACATAATACAGGCGGTGAGTCGCACGGGTCCATTAAAGGGCTTGAGGGAGCGAGCAAGCTTGACGAGCTTCACTTGGATCGAGAGCAGTTTGATGACGACGATCGTGAAGATGAGAAACGAGACGACAGATCGCTTGAGCATGTGTCGGCCGATTCGGAACGTGATGACCGCAAGCGTCAGCTGTCTCAAGACGCGATTCTAGCGACCCGAGCGTTCACTCGCACCAGACAAGGACGCCGGGATCGGACTCACTCTCTGCGTCTGTATATACTCTTGACCATTTTTCCAGGTCAGAAAGTCGAAATCTCCTGCGGAGAGCATGTAGATGACGACGACAGCCTTGGTGAAGAGCATGACGGCAAAGGAGATGATGTAGAACGATTGAGAGGGTGTCATCTTGCGAGGCGGCGGGACGTGCAGCACGCAGAGCGTCTTTTTCCTTCAGAACGGGTTTGTGGGTTGCGGCTGCGACGTACACAGCGTGATAACGTGCAAGACATGGGCCACGGGCTTGATCGCGAATGGGGCTGGCAGAAAGCGATGTTCAGCCCCAGACAAAATGATAAAAGCAAGTCGGAAATGAAAGTGGGTCGACAGTACGCACCTGCGCGCGGGGCCGAATATTTGACGGCGCGACTCCGAAGCGCCGACGTTCCGTGACACCAAATGCCCGCTAGTCAAGCTGGTCGAATGCTCACCCTCGATGACACGACGGAAGCCTGCGTAGACGCACGTCCTCCTGCGCAGACAAGAACATCAGAGCGACTGAATCAGCTGGCCAGTCGGCTAGTCCCAAACAGAAGAATCGCGACAACTCGGCTGTCGGAGTCGACGTTCCCAGTCCGACCAAGTCTTGGATGTGGGACAAGGTAATCTAGGTACAGATCCAGAAGGGAGTTAGTGCGACCGCTGAGCCAGGTACGCGACGGCTAGAAGTACGCTGGTAGGATGCTCATTGTAAAGGGCCGCAAATACTGGTAGTCCTTGAGTACTCAAGGACTGCCAGTGAGGTCCTTTAGAAAGCTCGAACACGGTTTTCGATGATGGGTGGACGAATTTTCGATGGAATCGTAATGGTCGTGGCAGCAGGGACGGCACCTATGTAATTGGTCGTACAAGCGATGGGACACAAAAACATTGGATTTGCGCTTCGAACACCCTTTCCAATGAGATGTGCACTCCCTCCAACACAGTCCCTACCAAGCCTGCTATTTTCTTACCGGATGAAATCATTTTTTATGTCCTGCGTTTCCTGAACCCTCGCGAGGTCATTAGACTCCGTCTGGTGCGTCCTGCCGCTTTCCAGCTCATGTTTGTTGGACGCGGTCGTCCGTCCTGATTCTCGTCTCTCTTAGGTCTCGAAGCAATTCAGCAACGTCACTCGCGATGCCCGGTTGTGGAGAGCACTATATATCAACTCACGCTTGCCGCGTCCACCCGGTCCATTTTTGTGGCAGTCCGCGCAGTTTCTCGAACATGTATTGTTCCACTCAGCGCGTGTATCCCAGACGTGGACTTCAGAGCCCATGAGCGTCATTTCTCGCGTTCGAGGTCCACGGATACCTGTGAAACCGTTTCCCGTCTCAACCTCATCCGATTTTCTCTTCGGGAGATTGTTCATTTGGTGCGAAGGGGGGCAACTCCTTGCCCAGGATCTCGAAACAGGTGTAGGTCGGCTTTTATATGAAAGCGCGGAACCCATATCATCGCTCAGCGCCTGCTCGGTGACGTTTCCTGATTCTGAACGCATATTTATTGCTCTACGTCACGTAGACATGCCCGTCTTGCACCGTACGCCAATGCATGTCTCTTTCCTGCTTCCTTCATCGTACTCTGTGACTCTGATCATAATTTTCCCTAGAAAGCTCCTGGAATTTCCACTACAAGATGATGTGCGCCTAACATTAGGTCCCGTGGCCTTTGAGATCGACTTGCCAGAGTGCGCGAATTTCCGCCTGTCTGCCAGCGCACACCTATTATACTTTGACGGGAGCTTCGACGGTGGCATAGATCGCTTATTTGGATCCCCTCACGAGCCTATTGTGATGGATGCACGATCACGGGCCATATACAAATTCCCAACGTTCAGTTCTAGCATCGTAAGTAGTCACGCTGGCGTCAATTCAAGGTATAAGTTCATCTGTATTACAGGACGCGGTGGTTCATACGAATCCTAGTCCATGGTGGCCTGTGCTCACCTTGCTCTCAGGGGAGCACATTGTCGTCTTTCGTCCCTGGTATCATCAAGACCATCCGATGACCCTTGTCCAGGCATTTGTCGCCCCGGAATCACCGGAGGAGTCGTCTGATGCCAAGATTGGCCAGCTTCGTCTTACACATGAAGTTCTAGTTGAACAGTGTTATGCACCAGCCCACTGCCTCCGTGGTGCCATTCTCGACCCGACAACTGGGGAGACCAACGTACGGTTCCTGAGCGGTGACTCGGATCGAGGGCAAACCTACTATCGTTGCATTGACGTCACTATCCCACCAGTAAGCTCGGAATCTACGGAGGTTCTTCCTTTGCTGGTCGACGCACAGGAGCTGTTTGTTCTTTCCGGCCGCGCTAGGACCATCTTTTTAGGCGCTTCCAACGATGGACACGGAAGGGGAATTGTTACTTTGTCCATGTCAGAACCCCCTGAGACTGCCCTCCCGGACGCTCTCGATGATGGATATGAAAGAGGAAATGTTACCTTGTCCATGTCAGAGCTGGCTGAGCATGGTTATAATCCTCTCGTCCTTTACAAGTTCTCTGTTGATGCCAGCGAAGATCATTGTGCAGCTGTGGTCAGCGAACCCAGCACCTTGAACTGGCATGACATGTTCCAGTACAGGGACCGCTGTGTGTTTGACGGCATTAGGGGAAGGTTTTGTCACGATCGCGAGGCACGCTCTGATTTCTATGATCTGGTCGTGCTCAGTCTCAACTAGTCTCAGGAGGCTATGGGTCTGTACATGCTCTCTTTGTTTCTATTGTCGACGCTCATGTTCTCAGTCGCAGCACGATACCTGCTCAGCCGTGACATAGGTGTATACTGGTGTATAGGTTGGCAACTTGCCATTCATAGATGATGTCGCCAGCGTCCTGGACAATATTAGAGCATACCCTCCCCCCTCATCATACGTCGGACCCGAGCCTACCCTCTTCCGAACAAACGTTTGAGGCTCAAAATCAAGGCAAACGTGTTTGTCGGCAACAGCTGACGCCGGACTCTTCTTTTTCCTGTGCTGATCTAAAGTGAGCCTGTCAGACACTTGGTGCGACCATTTTTGTTACGTGCATGACCATGGTAACATGCGACGTGTCTCTTCGGCCCCTCAGCTCACAAACGTACTGAGCAGTGGTCAGTAAGGACTGGAAGAGGGTGCCGCCAACACTGTCATAACATCACGCTTATGGCATCCCTTCCTGGTCAAACGCTCCGATCGCACGTGCAAATTACTGAACAAGGGTATGCATCGTGATAATAGACTCTACCAGGTGTGATGCACCTATTGCATACAAGTGCTTCACCATGCAGTCCGCCAAAGGTGAGCGTAACTGTTCCGACATCAGTCCTTCGTTCCTGGTCCGACGATGGTAGCGAGACAGGGGTGTTCTGCTCATTACCCTCGTGTTGTCCTTGGAACACGACATCCTCGCCAAGTGACCCAGCCCACGTCCAAAAGAATGATTTTTATATTTACTTGATGACACGCTCGGATTAGCCACGAGGTGGGGCGTGCTGTTGGATAGTTTACTCGACTTTCAATCCCTGTTCATTGGGAACCAAGGTGTCGCGGTGTCGGTGTGCGCTCCGGGAGTCCTGGCGAGGAGAGTCAGTTCTACCGTAGGTGTGATACCCTTGTTTCCTGCAGCCTTTTTCCAACCGTCAGGCCAGACTACTCGGACCTTGGCTGGAAAAAAAGCGTATTCTCATGCCTGCTCGCCTTTCCCCCCCGCCTGGTCACGTTAGCGTAGCTTTCCTACTATAGGACGGCGACATCGTTGTCGGACTTGACAAAGAAGGGTGCCGTTACCAGAACGCTATATATGCACCTGACCAACCCTTGCAGCCACTGGGACTTGGGCAATGAAGTCCTGGAAACCGCATTGGACGCAGCGGTGCAGCATGTCTGACTCTTCTCCCAGTTCGACGAACGTCGTTTCTCACCCATGACGGCAAGCGCACAGATTGGTTCATGTCTTTCATTCAGTACATGCTTTGTAGACATCTTTTGGTATGACACCATCGAGCAGATCAATAAACGCTCCCAAATGGACCCACCGAAGGCTCGGCACGGGTGTACCCTCATGCAAAACACGGACGAATCGTCCACCGTTGGCGTCCCGCCAAACCTTGCGGACGAGTTATCATGCGAGACCACCACCATACCACGACGCGCACTCACCTCCATAACGATCTCGCTGCCCATAGCGGGCCACCTTAACGTGCCTCCGTTCGATGCATGTCCAAGTCCCAGACCAGACGCAAGTCGAATCATGGACCCGTCATGTCCCACATACAACTTGAGCCTGTAGGTTTCTTCATCCGATCGGAAACGCTCGAAATTGTGCAACAGCTCGGTAAAGAACACGCCTAGCCATGCAGACGACTGACTGAGTGTTCCTGAAAAAAAAAAAAAAAAAAAAGCCATCGCCGGGATGAACTCACCGAACGTAAGGGATGTGTATGTGGAAGCGTTCTGTGCCGAGTTCCATATGTAACTTGATGGACTTGTCAGACACGAGGCGACGTGTCACATAGCACCCACTTGTATTCCCAGTCACCGAGAGCAAACACGGTATGAGCATCTTCCTGAGAAACACATGCGCCAGTAGCGTTACAGGGAAGCGGGTGACCGTGGCAAGTGCGTGAGCTAAACGTATCAAAGAAATGGTCGTCTGTTGCGGTGCCTCGGTTGTTAGTCGCGAACCGCGAAACAGAGATGCAAGGGCGCACACCACGAGTTCCACGCGCTCAAACCTGTTGTTCCGAGTGTTGCATCTAGTCTTTGTTGAAGATCCTGATGTTGGACGAGATGGTCTGTCCACGGAGGCACGGATTGATAGGCCGCACGGATGGCGTTTGCATTCGGACAATCATAATTTGGGACCAACGAGTCGATCTGTTTAAGTGGGAATGTGAGCATATATATATATAAGCAAAAATAAAATAAAATAAACATTTTGAGGTTGGGTGTATATCGGCCACTGTCGTCCAATGGTGCCCGGATCCATCCCGTACAACATCGCGCCCGCGACCTGGTGCGTACGGACTTCGGTGGTCGTTCGAACTTGGATGTCCTGATGATTGACTGTATCCAAGAACCCCATCCCGTCGTGGTAGACAGACCAAAAGTCCTGCGAATTCGAATCAATGTGTCAATTGTCATATGAGAGGATCCGGTGTAACACACCTGCCCGTGCTTGATGGCATCTTCCAGACCCTCACGCGTGAGCTGACCAGAATCACACGTGCCTGGCCAAATTTGCGAGGCAAAGGGATGCCATTTGGGTATGATGGTCTCATGGTACACCGGCGCGGTCCCACCTGCGTAGTCCTGTTGAATAAAGTCGTCACAATTCCATCCAGAAACAGGGTTTAGGGACTGTTCATCGGGGTATAGGTTATCAGGGGTCCGCTGGACAAATAAAACAGTCAGGAGCACTGAGGAACACTACAGCGCCGCACCTTGTGGTGACGAATGACAACATTCAAGTATTCCAGGGTAGCTGCGGAATCTTCTGGTTCTGGATAGTGTTTCGAGTTGACATGAGGAGCGTTACAGTAATTATATGTGTTCCACGGCTGGTCACTCGGAGTGACCGAAGAGTTGTATATGCCTGTGCTATCTAACGTGAGTTGCTATCAGTTTTGGAGGGAATCAGTCACTGCTATTCTTCAAATGAAGGCGGATACCATGGTAAACTGCTCTGCAGTGCTTAGCCACGAGCCCGAAGACACAGGCCAGTGTACACGGTGCCACATGACCTTCCATTTTTGGAATCCAGCGAGATGTTGAAAAGCGCTCTCGTCCCCGCACTCAGTGATATCCCAGGCTCGAAACTCCAAAGCACAGCTGGTCGCTCCCACGAGAATGTCATTATCTAAACAGATCATATTCAAGCTGTCCAGTACTAACTCTGAACTGCAACAACAGAGAAAACAATCCGAAAATTGTCCATCATGAGGTCTTACTCCATCATGAGAGCAAGCACACATGGATGCTGTGGGGTGTGTATAATGATGTACCGTGCAAAGTGATTTAATACTGACACCAATTAAAATGACTCGATCGACACACAAGAAAAGTCTAACCTCGTACGAAGGGTGGGATGAAGAAGACACCCCCTCTAAAACAGATATGTACTGGCGTCCTTCAGCGGGTGAATGGACTGGACCGCGCAGAAGACGGGACGCCCTGCCAGCCAGGCACAGGGCCTCTCACTAACTTGCCTCGTTGAACGAGTCCGTTAGTCATCACCATCGTTGAACCACCAGTCGCCATAGAGTACGCCCTGTGCCTCTGATGCAAACATGTCGAACAAACCGCGAGAGAAATCGAGACCACCCCAAGGACACCCCATGCACTGTTCCAGAGATCGTCATACAAGCCCATTTGGTCAATGCGAGAAACAAACGAACCTTGTCAGTGATCATCGCCTGGGTGGTTATCCCGTTATACGAGATCGTGATCCACTTGAAGCAATATTGACCAGGGAAGCCAGGGCCGAACTGTCCAACGTTCAGAGCCACGATCTATAGGAACCATTGTAAGCGAGAGCGGCGTCGGTCGTCAGCATCACACACCTTGTCGCTAGCTTTGTTCCAGATTCCACAGGCACCCCTGGAAAAAGTAAGCTAACAATCAGTTCAGAGCGTCAAGGCTTGATACTCACAGGCCGACATCATAGAAGGTGAAGCGCATGCCAGTGAAACCACGTTTGTGGACGTCGACGTCAGCACGCGCGCGGTTAGCCACTTCATGGTGACGCTTGTTATGCATCGGGGTTGCATCCGCAAAAGGGAGCGCAAGGGCGAGAAAACCCAGGAGGGTAGAGGGCCTCATTGCGGGGAGTTTCAGAGCTGGGAGCGGTGATGGAAGACGAAAAGTTTTTGACAAACGAGTGACTGGACAGAAGAACGGGCTCCTGCGGTGGTATGGCCGTCGAGGGTGATGGGAAGAGTGGAGCTCTTGGGCGGCTGACCTACAGTATTTGTTCGAATCGGCTAATGTGACGAGAACTGGCGAGATTATATTTTTGCACCTTGTGGCGCGTCCTGGCACTGAAGCGGCGGCACACTCATTGTTGTAGTACAATACTGTTCATTGGCGCAGCTATGCCAGGTCGCATTCTGGGCTTCTATGAGCAACAGGCAAAGAGGAACGCCGTAGCAACTTGAACCTCGTCGCGTTCTGCACACCCAGCTTGACGGCATGTGCGCCGGGGTCCCAGCCGGCGTGAGCCAAGTCTGGGCCGGCGCAGCAAAAATAATTACTCGGGTGATGCTACAGCAGTTCAGCTCAAACGGTCTGACAGATTCTGGTATCTTCCGATGGGGTCCAATTGACGTGTTCTGCGAATGGTACGAACAGAAATACATAACTGAAAAGCACATAAACGGAGTGGATAGTGTAATCAAAACCAGACTAGAGCTGTGAGACGGGAGGCAACTGGCGGACCAAATTTGGTTGGGAAGAAACGGATATGCATGCCCTATACCGTGTCACATAAATGTTCACAACTAATACCCTCCCTGCGAACTAGGGACAGCTTGCTGATGTTGCAGCGACGGTGAGGCCATCTTCATTGTCGGCGTGAGTGACTGACGCGGTGGGGACTGGTGTGGAGGGAGAGACGTTGGGTTTGGAAGAGGTGACGATGAAGCGTTCTGCAGACGAGGGGAAAGGGAGTGGGCAGTGTACTGTCCGCCTGGCATCATATGCCCAACAGACGGTCCCATTGGCCCAGATCGGCTGACACTTCGAGTGCCATTAGCTGACGGGGTTCGCGTCGGCAGCACGCCTGTAGTCGCGTGATTGAGATTAGGACTGCCTACACCGGGCGCAGCATTTGGGTCTTGTTGCTGATTACCCAGTGACGGAGTTTGCTGCAACGGCGTCGCGACCCCATTCCACTGTCGCCCAGACGCAAGCTTTAAATTCAGATTCGCACCCGCAGCCATTTGCATGTTGTAATGAGTGCCATTCGGCACCAGATGTCCAACGTACGGAGCTTGAATAGGACGACCCTGTGTGCCGTGCATCGCTGCGTTGACATCCTGGCCCTGTGCAAGTGCCAGTTTCAAGTTTTGCATCTGCTGGGCCGTCAGCCCATTGGGTGGACGAGAGTGTATGTAGGCGGCATTAGGAATCGTGTAGCCATTGATTGGGATATGGTATCCGTTGTGCGGGATCGAAACAGGCTGTTGCACGTCTGCCTTTTGACGCGCTGGCGAACCAGTTGACAGTGCGGCTTGTTGAGACTCTGTAGCGGGGGAGGGAATCGGGTCAGGAACATGTTGATTGGTTCCGTTGGCCATTACGCCTTTGGCAACGTTCCCATTCGGTGTAGACGCAAGTTTCACCAAATCTGCGTCCGGGGGAGGGGGTGCAGGAGGCGGGGAGCCGCCGGTGCCATTTGCCGGTGCAGTGGATAGAGCGGTGGGATGCGGTGGAGGGGTCCGCGAAAGTGGAGCTGCTGAAACCATGTTCATTATCTGGGGTGGTCCAGGGGGGCGTAAAGCTGCAGCGTGGGAAATACGTGGAGGTGCGGACTGCGGCTGCAATGCCTTCATGTGTGTCTGCATTGCAATCGGGACGCCGTTAGGGACTGCAGAGAGAGGCACCGAAGTCAGTTGCCGTGATGCAGCAAGTTGCGATATGCCATTTGCAAACGCCCGTGGTGTCTGTGAGTCTCTGCGTATGAATGGTTGTTGCGCACCAGTCCTAAAGGGAAGAACGGATTGCTGACGACCTTCCGTTGAAACGAGCACCAGTGTCGCGTCATTATTGATGTGCTGTTGGTCCGCCTCCGTAAGCAGTGTCATCATGTGACGAAGGTATCTGGGAGAAAAGTCGTCGACGAGGACGCGATCTTGTTCATCAACGCCTTCTGGTGCCACTATCGGGTCATCGCCTTCATCGAACCGCCACCGCTCTCGCAACCTCCGCACGTCTTCATCGTTCTCGTCGAAATCTTCTTCCAGAGACCGGCCAAAGCTGTGATGGGACTGATGTGAAGCAGGGGAGAAACCATGTCTTCTGATGAATGCGTCACACCGATCAATCATGGTGTTACCAGACCGCGTTAACCGACGACGAAGGTAGCGGAGATGACTAAATCCTTTCTCTTCCCCCTCAGTGTCGACTGGCGATGACCCCAATGGTCGTACCAAAGGGGAGAGAGCTTTCCAATATCGGCGGGTGTAGGGGAATGACGGACGCTGGTACGAGTTCTAAATGAAAATTTATCACTATCCATGATATGGGGACGATCAAGGCCCACCTCGAGAATGTCTTCGTAGCCATGATCCCTTTCTTTGCGCCGAATAAGGTCGCGTTCGATTGCAGCATTGATGAGGGCGAGGCGCTCTCTCGGGCGGATAGCAGCTTCGGTTTGGAGAGAAGGTGTACCAGAGTCGCCGCTCTCTCTCGTGCGAATCCTGAGGCCGGTGATGCGACTGCAAGGAGATTAATCGACATCAAACGGGTGTAGAATACACGATCATACTTGGTTGATTCCACTCTCGGTTTCTTGACGACACGCTCTTTCTCGTGCAGTAACTCCTCGTCCTCCTTGGTTCCCAAAGCAGGAAACTTGCGTTTTAGCTCTGCGAATTCGAGCCTTTTCTCCCAGACTTGTACAACCTGTTGCACATTCTCTTTCTTTAATTTTTCGCGTGCCACAAGCGTCTTGGCGAGTTCTAACGACTGTGCAAGCTCCGATTGTAGACGTAAGAGCTTGTCTGAAGAAGTAGCCTGGGATGCCCGCGTCTTTCGTACGGATTTGATTTCGCGACGGCGGAAACATATGTAAGATTCATTGACAACATCCGCCTCGTCGAACTGAGAACATGTCAGATAATTGGATGAAATGTAGGCAGGCACGTACGTTGAGCATGGGAATTATCCGGTGTCCCCCTCTTTCGATCCGGCGTTCTTTCCAATACGGGTAGACTGCCTTCGCCAAACGTAGTAGTTGAGCTGGCGGTGGTATCCAGGCTGGTACAATAAAGCTGGCAAACAAGGACGGAGGTAATGGCGAAGAAAAGACATCTTGATAATCCGAGAAGGGTGGGAAGGCCATTCCGGACTCGAGTCCCTGAACCCAGATCATCAATTGGCTCGTCCAGGGTACATTGGAGTAACGTACGTGGTGTAGAAATTCAGTCTTGTCATGGGTTATCTTCTCAAAGACGCCCATCACCAGCTCGAACTCGTCCTCCGTGATCGAGACGGCTTGAGCAGGCTCCGGCTCCTTGCCTTTTGCTTTTGCGCTTCGCTGGGGGCAAGTGCGTGTTGCAGCACCCGAGGCGGACACCGCACCTTGCACGCTGGTTCCCTCTCCGCGAGCCTCCTCGTTATTGCGGTCGAGCCATTCTTTGTCACGCTCATCCATGTAATACGCGAATGAATCGATGAGGCCACTAGAGACGGACTCTTCAACCGTTTCAGAAGAGCGCACATACGCATCCGGTTGCGTCCATCGGTTAGGGGGATAAATGTCTGCATAGTTGTCGACCAGACCCGTCGAGTCCGGCGTGGGGATATATGCAGCAGGGACCGGAGCGGCTTTGTCAGTTGCTCCGCGGGTGCGTCCCACGGACTGGTGGCGCTGCGACGCCGCGGAAAGCACCGCCTGGAGGTGGTGCTCCTGTGAATTAGTCAGCCATCGATAATCGATTTCCCACAGTATCAGCCAATCAGAAAGCGACACGTAGGTGTGTTCAACAAGAACGACACCACCCTCGACGAGCACAAAGGAGACTCACGTTGGCGTCCTCAGCGTCCACACCAGCCGTGCTGACGATTCTGGCCTTTTCCTCGTCCTCATCGAATGACAAGGCATCCGCATCGATGTTGCCATGGACGACCTTGAGACGAGTCTTGTTTGTGACTCGGTTGCGGTTTCGCAGGGCGGAAGGACCCAGATTGTGGTTGCGGGGCATGTCATGGAGAGCGTATAGAGAAAAAGAGGAGTATACGGATAGTAGAAAAACAGTAGGGGTGGGGTGGGCGTTGTCGGTGGCAGCGGCGGCGCTGGAGTCGGAAAATTGGCCGAAAACCCACTTTCGGGCCGAGAAAATAAAATGTGACGAGTGACAAATACCAGCAGGCCGCGGGATGCCGGTATTTGGCCCAACACAACAACCCGCCCTACCTACCTTGGGCGAGCCTGCCGACGAAGCGATACCAAAGAAACTCTAGACGAAAAAATACCAACTACAACTACGATAGCCCGGCACTTGGCCCGATCCCGGTATTGATAGTGGCGTACCGGGCACTCGGTGGTTGAATCCGTGTGGCAGAATGAATAGAATATAGCAGCCAATTCACCACTCTATTCAGCGGCGAACGAGCGAGGAAGCGTATAGCATCTGCACAATGCATCAAACCATGCACATGACACCAATGAATAACGTAACCTTACCGTTCCAACGCAGTCCGACCGCACTAGAGCAGGAGAGTACAGTAGACCATTTGGACAACTCGGGTCGAGAAGATACCGAAACTCCAGTGGATGGTGACGATGAAGTCAAAGACGACCAACAGACCGTGCGTCGTCAGCTCAAGGCTGTGCCACGTCGTAAACAGCTGACTCGATGGGTGCGGGGCCTCTTACAGTGAAGCGTCCCACGTCAGTTTAGTGCTAGAGCCCATTGATCAGCTGCATGTATGCTGCGATTGCGTTGTCCCCGCTTACACCTGGATTCCGTATGTTGTCTCTGCTCATCAGCCGCTATCGGGAGGACGCGGTAGCGCACAACAGGGCCACAGATGTAGCCAACAGATGAAGAATGATGGCTCTGAAGCTTTTTCTGTCAGTAGGTAGGGTGGAGTGTGAGTGTTGGAGCATTTTCGAGCCCAGTACCAATGGTTACCTTGTTCTGATCCCCCGTCTCCCAATGTGCTTTCTTTAACATGTTCGGGCATTCTGGTACTAGCTGCCTAGCAGCATGCTGCACGAGGCGTTTTTTGAGGGAGGATAGAGCGGAGCATGTTGGGCGATGAGAAATGGCAGAGGGAAACGGTGGATGGGCTGAACAAGAGTGTTACGCCTCCTGGTCCATTCCTGGCGCGTGGCTTTGCCACGTGAGAGCTACGAATAGCCTTGATTCAGATCAGCCACTGCTTCGACCCAGCCCAATTGGATCTTAGAACTTGTAGCACCGCCTAAAACACGCCCTTAGCGTTATGGTTTGAAAGACGAGGCGTGAGCAGTATCGTCTTTGGGCACCACTTCTGTGCTCGCTCTAGTGGCTGACCTGATCAGTCCCAGTGCCAACTCTCACAGGCTGGAAGGTGTCCACGTCTTTGGCTCATGGCTCCACCATGGCAGCTTACACGACGTGACAGAGATTCTCCACCCTTCCTTTGCAGCGATGCGGGAAGGTCAGAGAATCTCGTTCTACACGTGCCGTTGCTTCACCAACGTACACAACACACAGAAATAAGCCAACGTGTCTCTGCATCAAGAAAAGAATTGGTGAGGCGTACGTACCAGTCGCAACAGTCAGCCTCCCCTCCGTAAATGCTCTCTGCATGTCCGCATGTGCAGGTCATTGTGTCCCGCTGTGTTTGCTCATATCGTGTAACGTAGCGTCCAGACCTCCCATTTGTCGACAACAACGGTGCTGATCGTCTGCCAGGTTTCTGATCTGTCGAGTCTCGTTCCAGAACTCTATGCGGGAGGTCCCCCTTTTCATCCCGCTTCCTCGGAACCCTGAAGCTGTCCCTTCTAGTGTTTCCCTCTTCGAAGGCTCTTATTTACAGCATATGCAAACAAATATCGCTGCCAGATTCCACACGTTCTGTGCATCGAATTCCCGGATGGAACGGCGTTATCGCGGCTTTCACAATATCCCCATCGGTAGTCTACCATCAAGTAAGTCACTGTAACAACTATGACGTGTTGGTGTTGTCAGTGTCTCAGAGCACCCGAACAAATCTGAATTTTGACACACTGAAGCAAATCGTACGACTCGAATGACCTTCAAACCAGAGAGTGGCGGCCTCACAGGTAACGATTAATTGTGATCGCAGCCACCGAGACCAAGTATTAGTGATGCAAGTGATATATGCAGTTATTTGGGCGAGGCATATTAAATGATGGCTCAAAAACTCTGATTCGTTTCAAGTCCGGCCAGAGGATTCAAAATGGTGAAGGCCTTTGAGTTTACCATCAATGGTATGCGCGATCAGAGTTCAAGATGGCCGTAAGTGTTTCCCTTCTAATGTCGCCAATTCGTGTGGTGATGTTTTATCTCCAGGCCATCAAATTGAATTTCATGTGCCTACAGTGGGCGAAGAATATGGGCCCTCTGCGCACTATCTCCTGGCGAGCAGCGCTCAAACACAATAGCTTGGTTATCGATATGAACGCGGGACATCGATAGTTGACGAAAAGTATGCATTGATGTGCTTTTCCCGAACGCTGACGTTGTTCGTCGGCGATTGGTGGGAGAGCTGCGTCGATTCGATTTTCCTCATTACGCTTCACTCGCCCAAATGCAAGCGAAGTCGGTGGGCGTTTGAGAGACTTGGACCGATCGACACGACACTGGGGAAAGGACCGCCAGAGTGTTGACAAACTCGAGAGTGAGTAGCTGAGGGCGTCAGACAGAATTCTAAAAAATCACCTTGTCACACGGGTGACTATCAATTACTCGATCAAACACGAGGCGGTTCAAGTTCATTTAGATTAGCGCGAACGAGACACAAAAGGAGATGCTTTTACGTTCGATTGGACGACTCGGCTGGGAAGTTGGCTCCGTCGAAGGGCGGAGGTTCTTCATGCACACGGCGATGAGTCTGACACAACACTCGAGACTAGAGCAAGATAGGAATAGTGAGTGTTTGGTCGGAGATTCAAATATACGGCGCGGCATCTCGGCCGTTGCCTGCTCGACCCTTTTATGGAAGCGAGGACCGCCTGAGTGATTACTTACGGTTTGACCTTGCAACTTGATTGGTGCGTGGAAACGTGCGGTTTATCTCCCCAGATTCTATGTGATCGAGTCTGGGAACTCGGATTACGATGACGCGAATACTGAATCGGTCACAGCCAACATATGTACTACTAATATCCCCCATGGCTTCTGTCTGTCTGTTTGTCCCCTTCCTTCGAGGTCTGTCAGGCCCTCCTCCCCCAAGGATCGACGCTTTTACATTCGTTTTGTATACATAACGTTCTTTTTCCTCGTCCCACATGACCCTCACCTTTGCAGACAGACTCAATGCCCAGGTATATATCATCCCGTGTCCTCCATAGCACGCACTCATCTCGCGTCTGCTGGCAGGTCGCCGATTCCGCGGTGGGCCGATGGTTTCGTCTTGAGGGCTCTGGCCATCCTCGCGAACGAGAAGGCTCGCGATTTATGGTGTGTCGCCTTATATCCGTGTGGCATGTGTGCGGGCTTACAACTCGCCGTAGACGGATGTCCGTGCTGGTCTGACAACTTGGGTGCGCACGCTCTTCCGCTTCGCCCATGTCATATCTTGATGCTTTCTCCTTGATCCAACCATAGGCCGCCATGGCGTACATCGTGAGTCTTTCGCTCTTTCCAAGTTCAATTCAGAACAGTGTCTTATTCCCATGTGTCGCAGATATCCGTCAATGCTTCGATCATATCTTCTACAGGAGGAACCTGTGTCTGCGACAGTCCTGGGCAATGTGCAACAGATCAAGCCTATCTCTCCTGTGTGCAGGAGGTCAAGCAGGATCTCATCACCAGCACTGCTGCCATTTCTGCTCTATCCTCGGTCCTCATGGGTGCACTAGCTAACCTCCCCGTGGGCATGGCTCCTGGTATGGGACTGAACGCTTATGTATGTCCTCGGTCTCTAGTCGCGCTGCATTTGATTGTTTATACATTTTAGTTCACCTACTCCGTAGTTGGGTACTACGGAACCGGGTTTATAACTTACCAAGAAGCGCTTGCTGCTGTCTTCTTAGAGGGGTACGTGTCAAAACTTCCCAGAATTCTCCTGAACGTTGTCGGCCAACCACTTCCCTGTAGTTGGGTGTTTTTCATCTTGTCGTTACTTGGCTTGCGTCAGTGGCTGGCGCGGATCATGCCACAGTCACTTGTCCTCGCAGTGGGTGCTGGAATCGGCATTTACATCGCGTACGTGTCCCTGAAATTTTATTTGGTTCCAGCACAGAAGTTAATGGGCATCAATTTCTTTTTTAGGTTCATCGGCCTAAGTACTGCCTTTTCTCTGCGCATAGCCATCAGGGAGGTCCTGACGTCTGCCTGTAGCTACTAGTGGCCTAAACGTCATCGGAGGGAGTGTGACCAATTTGGTAGGTCTGGGAGGATGTACTTCAAACGGTACGTTTATCTGTTGTTCTTTCCTGTTTGGTCTCATCAGTCGTCAACGGATTTTAGATTGGGTCAGCTCGAACCTTCCGAATTTTTGCGGATCAGGGGTGCTGCGAAATCCCACTGTATGGTTAGGTATCTTCACAGGCGGGTACGCAAATTACTTGTTAGAGGAGCCGAATCTTGCGCTCACTCCCGTCTCTCTTGAAGCATTTTAACTGTGTTGATGATGACATACCGCATCAAAGGCTCCATCCTCATAGGCATCTTTATAACGTCCATCATTTCATGGCCCCGATCAACTGCCGTAACATACTTTCCCAACACCCCTACTGGCGACCAACTCTTCGATTTCTTCAAGAAGGTCGTTACATGGCATCCGTTAAAGCATACTGGCAACGCTCTATATGTAAGTATGTGTACACTGCTGTCGACGGCCCTTATTAAGGGGATGCTAGTATCACTATGGTAAAGGCAAGGTCTGGTATGCTCTCATCACTTTCCTTTATGTCGATATTTTGGGTAAGATTTTCGTCAAGTAAAGCTTTACGTTAATTTAAGGAGACTCTAGACACCACTGGCACCCTCTACGCTATGGCCAAGTTTGCTGGCCTCCGGGACCCGGTCACCCTTGACTTTGAAAATTCCACCATCGCCTACTGTGTTGATGCATTCTCCATTTCCATGGGTGCTCTCGTTGGCACTAGCCCTGTCACAGCTTTCATCGAGTCTGCGACAGGTATTGCAGGTCCGTAATATCACTCGTGAGTATTCGATGTTCCTCACATATCCTTGCAGAGGGTGGGAAGACCGGCATTACTGCAGTCGTGATTGGCCTTCTGTTCTTTGTGTCCGTCTTCTTTGCTCCTATATTTGCGTCCATCCCACCTTGGGCTACTGGAGGTGCTCTCGTAATTGTCGGCTCCCTTATGATCCGCAATGTGCGTGACATCAACTGGGATTATATCGGTGACGCTCTCCCAGCCTTCCTGACGATCCTTATAATTCCGCTATCGTACAAGTGAGTTCTTATCCAGAACCGAGAATTATGACTGAGGTCTTGCAGCATTGCGTATGGTGTTATTGTAGGCGTTGTGACCTACGTCGTCGTCAACGGCTTTGTCGGGATCATGCGCAAAATAAGCGACGGTCGTATATTGCCTCCCAATTACGATGCAGCGGAGCCGTGGGTCATCCCTCCTGGTAGTATCATTCCCTCTTGGATGTGAGTTCATGGTGTCCTTGTATCTTTCGTCTCTCTTAACATAATTGTAGCAAATATCTTATGAATCTCAGGAGCAGCAAGGTGATGGAACCCTCCTCGGAATACCCTTTCCAAGTGCGCCAGAGACACTCGGAGATCTCTATCGACTCTCAAGACCAAGGGATCTTCACGCCAAAGAACTCGAGCTTTGTCAACTCTGAAAAGTAACCGCTCGCCGCCCCCTTTGGTGTGTATAATTACTGTTGTGGGGTTCACTAGCGACCGCGAATGCGGGGCCTATCGTAGTTATTTACTCTGTTTATTGTGTATTGTGGTATATACCGCTATTTTGTTGTTGTCACCGTTATCGTAGCTTGTTATTTTGCAGAGCGGCTCCTTGACCTCTTCCCAATCTAGAGTTTCATTTGGCTAGCTGACTGGACTTGTCTTTGGCTTGAAAGAGTTTTCCTTCTTTAGTACAGTACCCGTGTACTTTTCTGCCAGGGATTTTTGTGGACCATCGATAGCCATTGCATACAGTATATAGAAAAAGAACCTTTGCCTCTCCCGCCGCGTTCGGTCTGCATGCATCACTTCCGGTGGTTTCGACCCTAGGTAACTGACTGGTCTGCCTGTCGGTCGAGACTTGCACTCTTGACGCTGCCAGGCGTGTATACGAGTGGAGTGTGATGTGTGTCCCATGTACATACATATCCGTTGCACGGCGTTACCGGTGTTGCCGTGCAAAAGTGACGACCTGGGCACCACACATCAGTTTCACTTGGTACCAACACCCTCCGAGCCGGTCTAACTCCTAGGTGTCGACGCGCGTGGTTGACAAGGCCCTGGTACCTTTCCCCCCCCTTAATTTGTTGACTCCAGGACCTGACGGGAAGTTGTTGCGTGCCTCAATCGTCAAATCACCGTGCGACGAGGACGATTGCAAGGGACATGTGCTCGCCATCTCCGTGGAGACACTCGTGTGAGGACTGGTCATTAGGGTCCGAGGAAAAGTAAGAACACAGCACAGCATACAGAGAGAGGAGAGATACGGCGACGAGCGACTAGGCTGCGCGCTGGCGATCCCGCTCGCGACTTGTCTTGGTATCCACCCGCACGTACTCGCTCTCGTCCGATGCACCGTTCTCCGGATCTTTCTTTACCGTCACATATGCCTCGCCGAGGATCTGCAGTGCAACAGCACGGAGCGCAGCTTTGCTCCGAGAGACGGTTGCATCTTCTAGCACACGATCACAGGTCTCACGCAGAACAGATTCAATCTCAAGTTTCGTTCCCTGCATGGTTTGTTGAACGACGAGCTACGAGATTGCAAGGACAGAACAGACCTTGAACAGGGCTTGTAGGCCCTTCTCGGCAGCTTGTTCCTCTAGACGCTTTTTCTCCTCGGGAGACAAGTTTCCTGCCTTCTCTGCGGCTTGTATTTGATCAAAGACAGTCTTCAATTCGATGGCCGAACGAAGCGTCGACACCCTACAAGTGATGAGGCCTTTTGCAAGAGCACTACCAGAGATACCTACGTCTCACTGAACACGTGATACTTCCCTTGTACATTGTGCAACCAACCACCGACTCCGAATAATGTCTGGCTGGTGGCCAAAAAATGCTTGGCCTTGGATACGTAGACAAAGCCGATCGCATGCAATAGCTCGATACCATACGACTCCTTCCTGAGTTCCCTGATGGAAAGGTTCGTCGTGTTGATAGACATTTAAGACTCAGAAGACATACTCTGCTTCAAGCTGGCAGATCGTGCGCCAACTGGTGGATACCTCCACATCATCGGGTCCCGTTGCTGACTCTGTGAAGATGCTAAGTTTGCGCTCCAAGTTCTCGACGCTGTCAAAAATGAGAAAAAGACAAGAGAATACTAGGTTCTGCACTAACAGTTTTCGTATCCGCTCTGCACGAGCCTCGGCTCTCTGACAAAGTCTTTGGAAGTCGGAGAAAGGGTCAAGAAAAGGCGGGTTACCTCCGCGGCAGCTTTCCTCTCCTTCTCTTCTTTGCGCGCCTTTTCCTCGTCTGTCAGAATTTCTTTTCCCTTGGCATCACGTTTCACTTTGCTATCCTCCCCCTCGGCCTCGTCAGCTTCTTGTAGAGCGGTCTTCATATCTCTAGCCAAGCTGATCTGACCGATGATCGGCAGGAAACGTTCGCCACCAAATATTGCGCCGAAAACCTCCTCGGGATCAACGAAACCACCCTCTGGGGCGCTCTCCTTTGGACCAAACTCGTTGTACTTTTTGCGAAGTGTGGGATCCGAAAGGGTCTGGTAAGCGATCGCAATCTCCTTGAAACGCTCTTCTGCATGTGGATCGTCCGGATTCTTGTCAGGGTGATGTTTGATCGCCAACCGTCCTGGACGTCAGGGCTGGATAAGGATCACGTGAGGGTAGTGCATGAAATACTCGCGATAGGCCTTCTTGATGTCCTCTGTGGTCGCATCTATTGGAACGCCAAGGAGGTCATAGTAGCCGGTTTCCAAGGGTTTCTCTTGTGTGCCAATTTTCCGGCCCTTGCGTACAGGGCCTGAGCTGTTGGGTGACAGTGGCGTCGGTGAAGCAGATAGGCCAGGTGGCAGTTGCATAGGATAGAACGCATGCTGGTATACGGCCTGACACTGTGCGCACCGGACGCGGAGTAGGGTCCCAGGGGAAGGTATCGGCGAGGGTATGGGAAACTCCAACGAGGTACTGCATGTGCCGCACTGCGAGCGTATGTGTGGGCTATACGGCCGTGACAAGAGTACGGGATATGCACTGGTCATTGTCGTCTGCAGAGTAGACTTGGCTGCTTTGCACCGGTAATGCAAGGTCACGTGGGTGTCGTCGCGC
The DNA here is from genome assembly GCA_038094635.1 of Tylopilus cervinicoccineus. Taxonomy (NCBI): domain Eukaryota; kingdom Fungi; phylum Basidiomycota; class Agaricomycetes; order Boletales; family Boletaceae; genus Tylopilus; species Tylopilus cervinicoccineus. The sequence goes on along the minus strand of JBBPUK010000016.1, from coordinate 145,412 downwards.
TGCCCAGGTCTTCTGTCCTGGTGTCGGTGCAAACAAGTCATTTCCGCGTTGGCCATGCATGTCGGTAACCCTATGCGAATAAGAGATACACATGGGTGGGCCTCAGATAGCGACTTGGGGTCCGGAACGTCTTGTCTCGAGCTGTTCACGACGAACACGACCGATCCAACATGTGTTCTGGCGCTGGTTCGGTGAAGACGCCCTCTTCAGATGGTAACGACCAGGTCTCCGCCATGTAGAAGATATCAAAGTGAGAACGTCCTCATTCACTTGTTCAATTCTTCACCTCGCGACGGCTGCCTCTCAACGACGGATCATCATACAAGATTAGCTAGTCTAGCAATCCCACGCAGGTTAGACTAGTACCTACACCTAACCACAACATGACGCTCTCATTAAACTTTGCTACCCCCGTGAACACGGCACTACTCGTTTACATACTCTATTCCGTCCAAAAAATCGTCTTTCCATCCATCCCAACTTCCAAGACTGTCCCACATGAGTTCAAGCAAGGTTATTCATGGATGCCTAAAGCGCACCCGCCTACGGTCGTGTTTCAGACCTACACCCCAAAGACCCTGGCGCCTTTCGACGGAAAGGACGGCGGAAGGATCTTGCTTGCAATAAACGGCATCGTCTTTGATGTCACTGCAGGGCGCAACTTTTATGGACCCGGTGCGCGCACGTTCGACATCCTTTTCAGGGTCTGGAACACGCTGACGTCGCTCTCAGGCGGTATGTATGGCAACTTTGCAGGTCGGGATGCCTCTCGGGGCATGGCCAAACAGTCTTTCGATGAGGGTGCGTCCCTCTGCGTGCGCTACGCTATGTATTGCATCACACAGCCTTTATCACTCAGAGATGCTGACCCCGATTGAACAACCCTTGGACAAGCTGGAGGATCTCCGCCCAGATGAGATGTACGTGATGTCCATGCGACGTATATGCACGTTCTGACGCATGGTCCTCAGCGAAAACATGAAAGGTGTGTCGAGCGTGTTTCACTGGCGCGACCAAGTGTACCCATCCTCGTTCAGGCTGGATCGAGCATTTTTCGAACAAGTACGTGATTTGTGGCAAGTTGGTGGAGAACGACGCTGTGTAGGTTTCTTGTGTGCACATACGCTGGCTGCCGTGTCATGTACCATACCAGTTATTATCATAGACGTCTGGCGTCGTAAATTCGTTCGACGTTCCACTCGAACTCGGCCTCGATCTCCTTTGTGACGTGAGGTCCTGTCTCCACGATGGATGACGACGACAACTTCTTCGCAAGACTCGACCGCAGTAACAACCTCTTCCAGGACCGACTACGAAACGCACCACGCGATGAAGACGACATTCCAATGCCCGCTGTAGCACCCTCATTCGAGGAAGACACGGAGGAGACACCGCTCCAGCAGCTCATCCGACATTGGATGAACGAACGGCACGCCCCAGACCTTCTCCCGATCGCGGAGGACGTCCTCGCCGGGCTGCTCGATCACATACGGCGTCAGGTAGGCGAGATACCCCCTCGTCAACCCGTCGTGGTCTGACGACCGCTACAGTCCGAGACCGTGCAGCTGTTGCGGTCTGATCCCTCCTCGTCCGAGGAAGAGCACTTTCGGATTATGCTCGCTCAGACGGAGGTCGAACGGGTCAAGTTCGTCGTCAGATCATACCTGCGTACGAGGTTGTACAAGGTTAGCAAGGATTCCGTGTCATATCGTCCGTCTGGCAAACACCGACATCTAATCGCTACAGATTGAAAAGTTCGCTCGGTACATCATGACCAACCCAGAGGTCCAACAGCGTCTTTCGGAAAACGAAGTGGACCACGCCCGCAGGTGACGATCGTTCGTCCCTGCGCTCGCATGAACGACCCAACTGACGTACCCGTTCAGGTTTGCGAGGCTTACTGACCAGCATTTCTACGTTTCAGTCCTGCAGAGTTTGCCAGAAAACCAGCAAACGCTGGATGACAAGACACCTTTTCTTCCACCGATGAGTGAGTGTCGCGGTGCATCCAGAACATCCCTGACGGGGACTCGTAGTTGCCGAGCCTGATAAGAACCATGCCGTCTTTGTCCATGCCCGCCGGACATGCCCGCCGGTGAGATTACCAGAGTGAGCAGCGGTTCCTTTGCTCCGTCGAACCAAGCAAGAAGTTGACTCTGTGGTCAGTGGCTCTACCCTGACGATGCAAAGGGGACACATCTCTTTAACCCCTTACTCGATCGTCGAACAGCTGGTCTTGAGGGGCGAGGTTGAGCTGGTTTAATTGTTGTACATGTAGCTCACCAGAGCGAGCGAGAACAATGTTTCGTTCAGACTGCCGTCATCTCGGAACGTAGGGCGAATCCTCGTCGTCCGCATCCTGATCTCGATGACTTGATTCCACATACCCTTCTCTGTCGTCGTCCTCATCCATAGCCGTGTCGCCCTCTGCTTCCGATTTTGCGCCTCCCCCAACTTCTTCGCCCGCTCCATCCGCATCGGTGTCGCCCTTTCGTTTGCGTCGCTTCTTTGGCTCACCAGAGGGTGGTACAGCGCCATTCTTCTTGGCCTTGCCTCGTTTGCGCTTCGAGCCCTCCGCAGCTTCGGCTTCGAGGTCTATCGTCCCACCCGCCGATGGATCCGGCACGGATTCCACGATCTCCTTGAGAAAATCGAGCATCTCCGTCATTTCGACCGCATGCTTTCTGTAGAGGCACGGCCGTCCGCATGTCATGTCATCACCACAGAGAGCGCGCAAGCGAGGAAGGACATACAGGTGGTATGCCTCGACCTTTTTCGAGCCTCGTTCTAGCGTGACCTTGCTCGCCTCCTCCACGATCATGGCAAGGAACAGTTCGAGGGCTTTTGCTGCGACGTGTAACAAGGGAATGAGAGAGCGGGCAGGTGAGATGGTGAACGGCAAGAGGAGGGGAGGACAACACTCATGGTGTGCGAAGTGCGTAAGAAATGGGGAGCGTACATATCACGACTGGCGTTGCCTGCGCGACCTTGCCAACCTCTTCGTCCTTTTGCATGATTTTCTTTATGCGGGCCTGCGCACCGTCAGCTACCAAGTCCAACATGTTGGCGAGACAAGGAGACTGACCACTGGGAACTTGGTCTGCTTGTTCTTCGTTTTCATAGCTGGCTGAATGGTTCAGGTCAAGGTCAAGTCTGCAACTTTGAGAAGGCAGTCAGCGGGCGGTTGATGTGGCCAGGGACATACGGTAATCTCATCACTCACGTGATCATACGCGTCAACAAATCGCAATGTGCTGATGCAGCAAGACATGCGAAAACAAAGTGCTCTTACTACGCTAGAATAACAGTATAGTCCGTGTGTACATCCCAAGAGAATGCGTGACAGAAAACAGTGCGTTTAAACTACATCTTTGTGGCGGACAGCCAGGTAGTAGCTGATGATAGCCGACCACAACCAATCCATAGATGAATAGGTCCATGGGAGCGGTCATCTGGGATGCGAGGTGAAATATAATATCTCACTTAGGGCGCAGCCTGAGTGGAAGTGATTCCGACGGGGGAGAGCTTCCTCTCCCTTTTGACAAGTAGTCAGTAACGACGGCGGTGCGGTGCTCAGCTGCAACGTACCCATTTGCATTACCGAGTAACTCTTCGAATCGCCGTCTCAGCTCTTCCAGCCGCTCGCCCAATCTATTTTCGGGGGTACTGTAGTCATGGGCGTGATCCATCTGAAAAGCCTTGCATTCTCGCAAAAACTGCTCGAGGTCCTTCACTCGCGTGATAGACAACTCGGGCTCTCCAGATCCGCGTGCGCGTGCCATATAAGATGCAACCAACGTGGAAAGACCGCCTAGATCAAAAAAGTTAATGTGTGCGCACGTGGATTCTGGATACCACCAACCCAAAATTGCAGTGGAAACTTGTGCCTTTTTCCCGTTCAGTATGATGCATTTTTCAGGTGACATGAGAATAAGACCCACCTGCCTACCGGTCGTCAGAGCGGCGGCGAGTCCAGTCGTTAAAGCACCCAAGAATACCTGCAGGCCAATTGCGATATTGAGAGCATAGCCCGTAAACAATGCTAAACATGACGCATATCGTCCACATGAGCATGGAAGGCCAGTTTAGATAATCCTAATAGATTGACCTTTCCTTGCATACTTGTCCCTTTCAACGACAGCATGGTCGATCGTTGGTTGGAGTCGTTCACCTACGGTGCGGCGCGCCTAGCGTGACAGATGTACATCTTGACACATCCCAAAATCATACATGATACTCACATCACCCTTTGTTTCTACAGGGACTATCCAGTCAATTCCAGACCCGTTCTTAGGATTTCCAGAGAGTTCAACGTTCGACATTGTTCGGCGGCGGGAAGACAAGCGCACGTGTCCATCACGACTGCGTAGAGGGCGCGGGGATGGGATGCGTTCAAAGTCGGCATACGGGTTCTCCTGAGAACGTGTGTGATGGCCTTCAGATGCAGGATTGAGGATAGGTATGGACGACGTCTGGGAGCGCGTATCGCGCAAAGCACCGCTGCTGCCTTCTCCAGAGCCGGGGGAGAGAACTTCGATGTGCTCGGGATGGGGCGCTGAGTTCTCGATGGGCTGCTGGGACTGGGGTGCAGGAGCCCGCGGAGCTTGTTCGTGGTCCATGTATCAAGCCTCAGGGAAGAAACTCTGGGATGGATGCCAACGTGGTCGTGCAATAAGGCAGCCTCGAGGTGGCCCGACTGCCGAAAATACCAAGCCATGTCGGCCGCTCTCCTCACCTGATGCACTCGTCTGGAGCCCCGGAGGTAGTTGGTTCTGCATGAGAACAGACCAATCTGAGCCTGGACGCGATGGAGTCAATTGTGAGAGCTGCAGGGACGAGCAGGAGACAGGTACGTCGTGTGGCGAAGTTATGTAAGTACCCTACCACAAGTTCGACCACAACTATCGTGTAGAGGACTACACTCACAATAGTCCCATCCACCTCCCTATGGCCGAGAGGCGCATAATCGTACTCGTTTGCGATACCGGTCGTCTTCATGACAAGGTGCAGCACCAGGCACGCATACGTGAACAGTACGTTACTGTAAATGCATATCTTCTAACGTCATGTAAATCCTGACAATCTAGCCGGTGTGGAGCACCTGACCCGTCTTGAAGCAATATGTTGCCTTGCCAAGACCAGTCGTATGCTTCTGCCATCTGCTGCACAAGCACCCGCCAAAGTAGAGGTCAATTCCTGGTCCAGGACCTTTTCCTCTCACACGTCAATCAAGTCCTGGGACACATCACCAACTTTTCTTCTCTGGGGTCTCTTCTGTGCATGCACCAGTCAGACGAGCCGCGCAATGTATGCAAGATAAATTTATAATTACATTTTGGGCAGGTTTTTTTCGCTCCCTGCGGACAATCCCTTATCGTTCATGTCTCGCAAGAGTCAAACCACGACACGATGACAGTCGTCTATATTTACACAGACACTGGTGAGTAGTGTCACGATGTCCGAACTTTGAGTGATTTAGTCACGAATACAAAGTGATCATTACACAGATGTGTTCGCTCTGTCTTCACGTTGCATCTCTCCCTGTCGACAATTTGGTCAAAAAAGAAAGGGCTGAGATCAGAACAGGGAGGCTTATACCTATATTGGGGACCCATAATTATAACGCTCAAGTGACACTAGACAACCTCACAGCGGTGGGTGTTGCATGGAGAATTGAGAGTTTATCCACGGGAAAAAGCAGCCACCAAAATGCTGGTCGACAGTCACCGACAGTCACTAAAAGAAGTCAGGCTGGGATGCGGGTCGCACTGGAATCGACTTGAGGGCCACGATGGCGAGGATCACTTCTGGAGCTCAGGTTCCGGTAAAGCGTTCGCTTCCGCGGTCAGGAAATGGAGCCATGAACATGAGACGATGGATTAACCAGAACGACAGAGCTTTTTTGCTCAGTTTTATCGCAGATCCATGATGAGGTGGTGACTTGATCTCACACGTGATCGATCGATGCTCGTTGTCCCCGGAAATGAAGCAGCACACGGAAGCTGTGTTAGCTCTTTATAAAGAAGGTACCAGCTTCCAGGGAGTGGGCCAAGTGCTTTGCATATGGGCAAGCAACGCAGGCATGCGACCCAGTGAGAAGGTGACATGTGGGTGGGTACACTTCCTGTTAATGCCACCGTGACTGCTATCAAGGCCATATGGGGCCCTCGGCTCTCCGGCTTGTGCTGCCTCCATTCCTGCGAAACACTCTGGACCTCTATCGCTGATGTGGGACTTATAGGCAACCCACCTAATTCACAAACTTCATAGTCCTGAAACGCAGGCCACGTTCTCCGGCACGAGAGACTCCATGTGCCCGGACCATATCTGTTCTCGCACAGAACCGAATATCCGCGTGCAGAACCAACCCCCTTTGGGGTCTAGGTGCGTATGTACTTTAGGTGAGGGGACATGCATTGGCACTCTCGGTAGTTGGCCTCACCCCCGGCGCGGCCTTGTGCTGTTGACACCCATCTCCAACTGCCCCAGTGTCTCTGACTCAATACATGGATCTCGGACAAGCTCCGCAAGCCCCTGTGACTCAGTCCCAGCACATCAGAGACTCAGTATCACAGCCCGAACTTATCGAAGTCCTCTCCCCTAGCCCCGCAGAAAGTACCGGCGGGGCTGTACGTGACACGCGCTCCCAGGAATCGTCCGCACCTATCCTCAATGTAGCATCCGATGACCACCCCGCACGTCCCAGTGATGAGAGTCCGTATACCGACTTTGAACGTATGCCATTCCCGCGCGCTGCACGCAGTCGTGACAGCCACGTGCGTGTGTCTTCGCGTCGGCACCTTTCGACATCGAACGTCGAGCTTGCTGTGCCTCCCAAGAACTCCTCTGGAATTGACTGGATAGTCCCTGTGGAAACGAAGGGCGATGTGAGTGTCCTGTTCACTTGTGGATATGGAGTCAGGATGTACCTATGAGTGCGTTCCTCACTGGCGTGTTAGGCACGACGCACCATAGGTGAACGGCTTCAACCAACGATCGACAATGCTGCCTCGGAAAGAGACAAGTATGCAAGGAAAGGTCGGTCTAGTCTACGGAGGTTGTCTACACCGGTTGTCGATGCTGACGGGTCATGTTTAGCGATGTTCACAGGATATGCCCTTAATATCGCAATTGGCTTGCAGGTATTCCTGGGTGCTTTGACGACGGGACTTGCCGCCGCCCTGACGGATGGCAGGAAGGTGTGTTTGATTTGTTTGCTACTCTGAAGCATACATCGCTGCTGATCGGATGCAAAATGAAAGGCACAAGTATCCACAGCGGTTTTGGGTGCGTGAGATCAGGAATCGGCGTTACATATACACTGATTTTTGTTCCAGGTGGTCTTTCCACGCTGGTCGCTTCTTATCTAGCCCGTGCACGTGGTTCCGGAGAGCCCGAGTTGTCGACTTCCCGGGTGAAAGACCTTGATCAGTTTTTGCGAGAATGCAGGGCTTTTCAGATGGACCACGCTCATGAGTACAGCACCCCAGAGAACGGACTGGGTGAACAATTGGACCGTTTGAGACGGAGATTCGAGGCATTACTTGGCAACACGAACGCGTACGTTGCGGTTAATTGTCCCCACCATCATCATCATTGAGTGCTTATTCAAAGGGAGAGGAAATCGTCGACCGCTGGAATCACTTCCAGTCAGACTGCACAACCCTAAGCAGACGTTGCACTTTGCATCCTGGACGACCGGGCTTGATCTTGGACCCGATTGTTGTTTCGTACTGCTTTCTGTGCTATGTTCCATTTCAGATTTTAGTGAGAGGAAATGGTCGATTCGCGAAGGCTGTTGTTCCAGTGTAGCAAGACTTGAACATTTCCCAATGTCTTGGGCTGGCGTCAACACAGACGAGGCACAGGCATGCCAGTGGTATTCCATTGATCGTCTATAATACAATCAGACATTCCGCCAGCATTATGGTTTTATGTGTGCCTGAAACATTGTCTGTCTGCAAATCATCTCTATTAGTGGTTAGTCTCTGATGCCCAGATGTAGCACATGGTCACGTCACGAAGCTCAAGTGAATTGACCGACCATGATTTCTCATGGCATAATTGAAAGGTCTGCCTGTTTAATGGATTTCTGACAGGCGGCACAACGGAAGAAATCATCTAATGCTCTGGCGGGCAAGTCTCCTCTCAAGCAAGTGGTGGTGGATGAAAGCTACTAGCGACACAAGTTTGGACAGAAGGACTCACTGATACAATGTACAAACTGTGAGTAGGCTTCATGTCATGTCAACCAATAAAGTGGATGTATCCTGTTGCAAACAGGTCTGATTCAGAAAAGTAATATGTATGCATTCATGACTTGCAGAGTTGGGGACTGGCGCTTGCGCCGCTACGATGAACTAGCTGGTGCTCAGAAGGGAACTCTTTTAAAAGGTCTGGGAGAGGGAGAGGTCGGAACGCTACCTATGGTATATTTGGGACACGGTCCGGGATCTCACGTAGATGATGACTTTTGCACTTCCTATGCAATTGCTTCATACTTTGTGGTAAATAGCGCCTACATGTAGTTCCCTCGTATCCTGCGAGAACTGTATCACTAAGCAATGATCCATCGGAGATCTGCTACACCGTTCCCAAAACGCTGGCAAGCAGCGCCATCCGAATCTATTCAACACTTTAATCACGAACATGGATGCGGCTATGAAGACACGTACGAAAAGCCCGTAGCGCATTTGACGGAAATAAACCGCGCGACGCGAATCAAAGTCGACTTCCGGGTCGATTTCTACCGAAAAGTCAGTACAATAGTCGCGACACCAACGCAAGCGTTACTTGCCATTGACTCTTGGAAGGGGATGCATGACGATCATGTCTTCTTTCGCTCGGGACAGGAGTGCATGGTCCACCCGGTATGAATCCTTAACTTTCTGCCACTCGGATTCGTTCGCGAATCTCTCCTTCTGGACTCGGGTAACATAGAGAACGTCTGTCTCGGGTAATACTTCTTCCAAGGATTCAAGCTGTCGTACACTGATCCCAGCCTTGCGTGCTGCGGAGACGACGCTAGCTGGCATTGACAGTGACGGAGGCGTGACAAAGTTGAGCCGAACAGAGTAGTGACAAAGTAGAGTCACGAGACTGTGTACGGTGCGTCCATTTTTTAGGTCGCCTAATAAAGTGATCGTGCGTCCATTGACAGTTCCGAGCTCAGACCGGATCGTATAGACGTCCAAGAGCGCCTATATCGATGAGGTGAGTCAAAGGGACGAGGGTCAAACAAGTCTACAAACCTGCGTCGGATGCTCTCCGATACCATCTCCTGCGTTCAACACTGGAACTGGGGAGAACTTTGCAGCCATCTGCGCACTTCCGACATCGGGGTGTCTGAGCACGATCGCGTCCGCATAACAGCCAACGGTGCGGATAGTATCTGCAAGTGTCTCCCCTTTCTGCACCGAGGAGGTGTCCACATTCACCTGAATGACTTCACCACCACAACGTTTCATCGCCGCATCGAACGAAGCGCTCGTGCGAGTCGAGGGCTCATAGAACAGGTTGCAAAGCACTTTGCCTTTCAGGATGTCGAGCGCTCCACTACGCTCTACCTGAAGGCGCATTTCATGGGCCAAGGAGAAGAGATCGTACGTATCTCGTTGGCTAAATTGTTTCACTGAGAGAATATGTCGACGGTGGAAAGCGGGGTGAGGGCTATGCGATAGAGTCGGAATGATGGCACCCAATGGGCCATGTGCAGGGTGAACCGGCGGGGGGTGGGCATCGGTGGTCTTCACGGGAGCATGGCTCGGAACAAATTCTGGCTTCGCAACGGGGACCGCCACCCCACGGGACTCACCCACACGCCGGGAGACTGCGGCACTAGAAACATCCTTCCCAGTTGCTGCTGGAAATAGTATTCCGTCCAAGAACAAGGTCTTCCCATGCAGCACAACTCTATGCAAGGAACCAATCACAGTGGTCTTATCGAGGGGAGACCATCGGCCATCACGAGACACGAACTGAGAACGGCGTCCGAGGACGACCTCCACGTGCGTATTGGCTTGCTCGGGAAGACCAAATATGCGAATGGGATTATCATATACCCGTGTTCGGATATCTTGCAGCGTGATGCGCCCGGTGGCGACTGCATTGAGCAACAGGGGAATGGTCTCTTCGATGCCAGACCAAGCAGAACCGTTCTGTCCTTGTTCGGTGGCCATATAGTAGGGTAAATTTCCTACGGAAAACGCGTCAATCGCGTCAAGATTTTTCCAGAACACCGTCTGGTCTTCGCCAGAAGGGAGAATCGTGGCTTCGGGGTACTGCTCCCGAGTGAAAGACAAGGTATAAACGGAGACGTCACAAGTAACTTTGAGGTGTCTAGCTTTGCTGAGAGATATCAAGAGTAGGTCCTCTTTGCTCCGAACGTCGGTGACATGGACGCTGCGATTGTGAAGACTGGCAAGGAGAAGGACAGATGCAAGATTCGAGCCCCTTGCGTCTGTGACGATCATCTTATCAGTCGGCCACGAAGCGAAATGAGCCGCGACCGCAGAGATCTCTGGAGGACCAGCGGGTTCGTGGAACGCTATAAAGAGTGCCTTGACGTCAGGCTTGAATTCATCGTCTAACGGTAGGGCTTGGCCATTAGCCGTGGCGACGCTCAATGCATAATTGCAATACGCATTACTCGAAGCAATCTCCTGGACGTGCTGTAAGCTCTTGGCGTCCGTAATCGATCCGTCCATGCCATGAGGAAGGATCACAGACGTGGTAAATCCACCACAAAGAGCCGCCTGTGTCGCTTGATCGAAGCTGTCGTCACCAGAGTCGGCGGTGATTCTTGGGATAAAAGCGGCGACATTGACGAGCCCTGGGAATACATGCATAAGGTAGGAGCTTTTGGAGTCGATATTTGAGACATCGAGTGGCAGCTTGCGGACCAGAGCTTCAGCGAGAAGCTTGGCATTTTTGACATTAGTAATAAGCGGAATGGCGAAATCGACTGCCATTCTTCTCGTTTGGTAACCCTTGCTGGCATAACTCGCCGGACGACGGTAACGATTCTTCGACGGAAGGTTGATGTACATGTCAATCAAGTTGTTCGCCAGATGTTGAGTAAGGGAGTATTCAGATTTCTGCAGGTCGCCACTGCCTTCAGGAAGTGTTTCCAAGTACTGTGAAAGAGTAAGCACAACCTCAAGGGTAGCTATCTTACACCTACCTTACAGGGCACATTATGCTCCGTCAGGAAATCAGCCGTTCCCGAAGTGGCAAAAATGTTATATCCCGCTGCGTAAAGCTTCTGGACAGACGGCAAAATCTCTAGCTTCTCTTTGTAGCTACCCACAGAGAATAGGATATTCTTCTTCGGCAGAACGATACCTGTTGAGATAAGGGCCTTGAGGTATGCTTCATACTTGTCGCGGCCAAAACAAGCGACCTCGCCAGTGGAGGCCATTTCCACTCCGAGTACCGGGTCGGCACCGGATAATCGACTGAAGCTGAATTGCGGAACCTTGACACCAACATAATCCGAGGGAAGACCTGCATCGGGGTAAGGGTCGACGTGAATCCCGAGCATCACCTTCGTCGCCATCTCAATTGCATCGATGCCAGTAACCTTCGATACGAAAGGGAATGATCGCGCAGCTCGCAGGTTGCACTCGATGACCTTGATCTCGTTGTTCTTCGCGATGAACTGGATATTGAACGGTCCGGTAACGTTGAGCGCGTTTCCTATCTTTGCAGTTGCTTCTTCAATCTGCCGGACGGTCGCAGGATCGAGATCTTGGGGTGGGTGAATCAACGTCGCGTCACCAGAATGTACTCCTGCATTCTCCACGTGCTCGGATATGAAGTGCATTATCATCTGGCCGTCCTTGGCTACAGCATCCATCTCAATCTCCTTGGCTTGTTCGATGTATTTGCTAATAACGACGGGATGGTCGCGAGAAACTGCAGTAGCTTGAGTTAGATAGTTGGACAGATCATTCCCGGTGGACACCACGTTCATGGCCGCGCCGGAAAGAACGTACGACGGCCGTACCAGAACAGGAAAGCCGACAGATTCACAGAAAGCCAGCGCTTCCTCAAAGCTGGTGAGCTCCTTCCATTCCGGTTGGTCGACACCAATCTCATCCAGCATACGAGAGAACTTGTATCGATTCTCCGCAGTGTCGATCATCTCTGGTGACGTCCCGTAGATTTTCACGTTCTGACGGTACAGGGGAAGGGCGATATTATTCGGTGTCTGCCCACCCATGGACAAGATGACCCCCCTCGAGCGTTCGACGTCGTAGACGTCCAAGATTGTTTCCAGGCTGATGTTTTCAAAATACAAACGATCCGCTTCGTCATAGTCGGTGCTAACTGTCTCTGGGTTGTAGTTGACCATGATCGTGGGGAAGCCCTGCTCGCGAAGAGTCCGAATGGCCCTGACCGCGCACCAGTCAAACTCGACAGAGGAGCCGATCCGATAGACGCCAGAGCCAAGCACCATGACACCACGGTCCTTGAAAGAGACGTCATGTTCAGTTGCGTTGTAGGTAGTGTAAAGATAGTTTGTAAACGCTGGGAACTCGGCAGCGACCGTGTCGATCTGCTTGACATAGGGGAAAATCGACGCCTCCTGACGAAGGCGACGTACAGCAAGCTCGGTAGACCCAATGCAATGAGCAACCAATCGATCCGAGAAGCCCAATTGCTTGGCTTGCAATAAAGTCTCACGAGAGAGGGAGGAAATGACAGATTCTCTGATCAAGGGTCAGAGTTGTCTAGTGACGGAGAGAAGGACGCAGACTACCTTAGATGCATCTCCATATTGTGAATATTTAGAAGCTTAAACAGAAACCACTTGTCGATATTCGTCATCTGCCAAATCTTGTCGACACTGTAGCCCCGGTGGAAGGCGGACGCAATGGCAAAGATACGCTTGTCAGTTGGATTCAGAAGCTCTTCGTCGATATCCGCAACGAAGTCATTCTGCGAAGAGATATTGGCCCACATAACCCCTGAATATAGACGGTTAACCTACCTTTGCAAAGCCAAGGAACTGATCGTCAATTGCACGAATTGCTTTCTGAATTGTCTCTTCAAAGTTCCTTCCTATACTCATGACCTCTCCGACACTCTTCATACTACTGCTCAGGAGATGACTGACGCGACTGAATTTCTTGAGGTCCCAACGAGGAATTTTGACAACAACATAGTCCAAGCTGGGTTCGAAACAAGCGCTAGTCACCTTCGTCACAGTATTCTTGATCTCATTGAGAGGAACACCAAGACCCAGCTTGGCAGCAATGAAAGCCAATGGATATCCAGTAGCTTTCGAGGCCAGCGCAGAAGACCTTGAGAGGCGAGCATTCACCTGGAAGACGTATGAGAAAAGAACCTACCCCAAATTGCCGAACACAAACTTCAATGATACAGTACTCCTTCGAGAATGGGTTTAAAGCATATTGTATGTTACACTCCCCGATCACTCCGAGATGTCGGATGACGTTGATCGCGGTGGTCCGAAGCATGTTGTAGTCGGCGTCGGAAAGTGTTTGCGAGGGCGCAACAACAATGGAGTCACCGGTATGTATTCCAAGAGGGTCAAAGTTCTACCCAGTAGGTCAATGGACTGCATGACACGCTCGAACAGGACACGAACCTCCATGTTACAGACAGTAATACAATTGTCCCGGCAGTCACGAACGACCTCATACTCGATCTCCTTCCAGCCTTTCATACTTTTCTCGACAAGGACTTGGGGGCTGGTTGCGAACGCCTTGCTGCACAATGCGCGTAACTGAGCCTCGTCTTGGGCGAAACCAGACCCTAAGCCGCCGAGTGCATAAGCAGCCCGTACAATGACCGGGAACCCGATTTCACGTGCAGCAGCGATCGCCTCGTCGATCGTGGTAGCGGTGCTGGATTGAGCACAGCGCTCTCCAATGCTTTCCATTGCCTGAGCAAATAATCGACGGTCCTCCGTGGCGATGATCGTCTCGATTGGTGTGCCTAGCACCTGTACGCCTAGAGCAGCAAACTCATCCTTGAGCTTGATACCAACGTTCAATGCTGTCTGGCCGCCAAAGGTAACGTAGATGCCGTCAGGCTTTTCGTACTTGATTATCTTTCGAACAAAGTCGGGTGTCACAGGAAGGAAGTAAACCTTATCAGCTAGGCCTTTTGACGTTGCAATTGTTGCTATGTTGGGGTTGACAAGAATGGTATATATACCTTCCTCTTTGAGGGCCTTGATAGCCTGTGATCCCGAATAGTCGAATTCGCCGGCCTGCCCGATAGATAGACCGCCTGAGCCTAATATAAGGACCTTCTGAACTTTGGCGCGAGGGTTGCGCTTTTCGTTTTCCTCCTTTCGACCACCAGGTAGAAAGATCGGTACAAGAGAGTTGGTCGAGACACAATCCTCTACATTCTGAACGAAAACGTCGAAGAGAAACTCGGTATCACGGGGTCCGGGTGTAGACTCGGGATGGAATTGTACAGAGAAAAAAGGTTTCTTCTCGTAATAGATGCCTTCATTACTGCCATCGTTGGCGTTCTTGAACAACTCCTTCCAGCCAGGCGGAAGGGTGTCTGTGTCGACCTGGTAACCATGGTTCTGACTCGTGATGTAGCATCTACCAGAGAATGCATCCGTGCACGGGATGTTGTGACCTCGGTTACCGTACTTCATTTTTGACGTTTTGGCGCCAGCAGCGAGCGCGAGTAGCTGGTGCCCAAGACAGATACCAAATATGGGCCTATCTCCTTTTTTCATTGCACGCGAGAGTGTTGCAATCGTGATGGTGAGCATTGACGGATCTCCTGGTCCGTTGGAGATGAACACGCCATCGTAAGGTTCAAGATCTTCGATGAAATCGTGATTCCAGGGAACCACTTTTAGTTCTACCCCTCGGTTCGTGAAACATCGTATCTGATTAAACTTCATCCCAACATCGACAGCGATTATGCGGATGGGACGTCCCGACGGATGTAAACGTGGTTTGGTAGTTGGTTGGAAGATTCGGGGAGATGTCAGTGATACAGCAGCGACCAGGTTATACTGGTTAGGATCATGGAAGGGGATGTCTACATAATCCTCCCGCCAAGACATGGTCGCAGGCGGGGAAGACGAGCGCGAAACGGGTTGAGATTCCGGTAGGAGCGAGCGCAAGCGTCCCCGAGGTGCCTGTGGTTTGCGTGCCAAAAGCTTTGCGAGCATCGAACCGTTCTCGCGGATTTTTTTAGTGAGCGCACGGGTGTCAACACCATAAATGGCGGGGATACCGTTCTCTTTCAGCCAAGTGCCCAAGGAAGCATTCGCGAGAAAATGGCTGTAATCGTCTGAGTATGAGCCGACAACCAGAGCAGCTATATGGATGCGCGATGACTCGAACGCCCCCGGTAGTTGATCGAGGGAAGAAGGGCGTTCGGGGATACCATAATTGCCAATAAGAGGATAGGTAAGGATGAGGATCTGACCCTCGTATGACGGATCCGTCAGCGACTCGGTGTAGCCGACCATACCTAGACGTCAAGTTGATACTCGATTGGGACGATGGGGTGAAATGCCTAACCGGTCTGAAAGACGCATTCACCAGCTACACTCTTTTCCTCCGCACCAAAGTTGATGCCTCGGTAGGCAGTGCCATCAGACAACTCTAGAACGGCGTCAAAAAGAGTGTGCCGAGGCTGGAGGGGGGCAAAGCAGATGGGCTGTATGAGATTCCCATTTGCCTTGCTCACAGAACGCGAAATGGCTGATCGATGAGGATTGGCCATAATTCTAGGGGAGGCCCTTGTCCTCTTTACCCTTCACCAAGAGCGCGTATGGTCGGTGAAAAGAAAAGAAGAGGAGAAGGGAGCATCTCGACCGGTTAGATGAAAAACGTGTTGACATGTGTTTGCGAAATGGGCGACGATGTGCTCTCCGAGGAGTCACAGACGGGAGAGCACTGGAAAGTAATCCAAATGGGACAACTAGGTATATTTGTGGGATTAGGTACCTGCGTAACGAAAGATACAGCTCTACTGTCGGCTTCATATCGGCCGTCCTCAAGGAGCGCCATTTGCATGCTTGAGTGGTATCGAATCGGGTGTAAAGGTAGGCTCGCCATATGGACCCTCGCGTCCTAACAGTGCCATTCCATCCGAAAACTCAGATGCACCAAAGTCTTCCTCAGCAATGATCGCACCGGTCCGGTGATCCATGCGGAACATCAGGCCAGCTAAGTTATCCTCCATCCGACGCTGGTTGTCGTATGGTAGTAGCAGTTGACCAAAACCAGACCGTGATGTCAAGGACACGATGGAAGCGATAGAACCAGGAGGACTGGTCAGCCACAGATTGTGGCGTGCACGCCTGTGTAGCAAGTGTACTCCAAATCCGACAAACCCGATAATGATCAACAAAGGGGAAAGGATCAGGGCCGGAAACGCTCTATGGGTAACGTGAGACCGACACGCCCCAAGATCGGTGACAACAAGTCTCACTCTACAAATAGTCGTGGGATGAAGGTTGTGAGTCTTGCAGGAGTTGTCGAGTTGCCTGCGACAAAGTAATTAATCTGGGCTGCCACGGCGAGATACTGCGTCTGTGAGACATAGACATAATTAGAAGGGAATGCCGCAGAATGAATGTTCATATACTCGCATAGATGGTCGTGGTGGCGTTGAGGAAACCGGTTTTATTTTGAAAAACGGACAACGGTCCCTCGGGTTGCCGGGACGCGTAACGATATATTGCATCGGGAATACCAAGATTAACTGCTAGTGCTCTCGCAGAAACATAGGGATCCTCGCTTGTGGTAAATACAACGCTGCGTGGGATTGATCATTTGCTTTGTGCAAGTTGAGTGAGATGAGTGCCTTACCCATTGTACGGGCGTCCGTCCTGAGGACTTCCAGTGACATTATTGGTGCCCTGAATTGGTTCTATTGCTGTGCAAGGACCGAGTGCAGCAGTGCTAAGATTCATTGACGTCTGGACTGTGAGCACGTTCATCGTCGGGTTGCAATATACACTCGCCACCTGTGGATTGGTGGAATTGAGGTAGAACCAGAACACGACAGGCTGGAACTCGGCGGCCAAGCCCGATGAAGCGCAACTGCTAGGGGTGACAACACTAAATTGCTCCGTTCCGTTGCTAGGACTAAACGAGTTGCTTGCAGAACATCCGCTGGGGAATGTGGCCGACGCAACGTAACTTCCATCCGTATTTGTCACGTTGAGTGAAGAAGGATTAGCGCAGTTGACCTCCATCTGAATAGCAGTGGTATTTACTGCAAGAGTGGCATTAAGGTAGGTGCCTGCTGGGGCCTAGTAGTGAAGGTACGGTCAAAAAGCGTTAGTGAGGGGTATGCAAAGTAAAAATCGTCGGACCTGGAATTGGGCAGCGGCCCAGATCCCGTGGACGAAAGGAGGGTCGATCAAGTTGTCGTATACTGCAAGCATAAGAATGTATTTCCGTCCACATCTGATAAACGGATACCTGAGGCGAGGGCAAACTAATCCGGGTTGAGCAGAAATATTCTACGTTGGGAAGGATGTGACTTACACCCGAGGAGGCCAAGAAACCGTCCAGGTTGTTTATGTTTGGTGAAAGGCCAACAGTACTCATAACATAAGCAGTAGAGTCTATAAAACCACGTCAACGAACATATTATCTTCAAGTGGGCAATGGCGAACCAGTTGTATGAGTAACTTGTCGCACTTGCAAGAGCGAACCAGCCAAAGGCTGTAAAAATACGACAGAGAGTGCTATAAGCGTAGAAAGAGAGATCAGGTAATGTTTATACAGCCATGAATTGTAAAGGACAGATATTTGACTGTGACACCTTTCAGTATGTTCAGACTCCGCACAAAAAATGAGGACCGTACTTCAAAGCAACCTGAATTACTCGCTCAGCAAACATTGAACAGCAACAGATGAAGGCTCACATAGTCCAGGAGGATGCTGCGCGAGGCGGGCGCCTTGCCTTGGGACAACGTCACGTACGGCTACTGAAAGCTACTGTGACCGTCACAGATTATCACAGATTAGCGTACCTGATACCACCGGAGCAACTCATCCGCTGACGTCCAAAAATGGGTGAGGGGTACGACAAGAAGCGTAGGGAAAAAGGACTGATCATTGTCATCAGGAATTGAACATTCAAAGGATTTTCTGTGCTGACCGTCAAAAACTGAGTAGACACAAAGCTGAAAGCGTTTTTGGAAGGAACAGCGAAACCTGTGGCTATTACACAACTGTCATACTTGTGTATTAAAGCTCATATACACACCGTTCTGCGTTTCCGAAAAGTACAATGCAACTTGCAATGCAATGCCAAACAATATCATGAGCAGAGAGGCAACTCGGACGACCCAAACATTGAGTATGAAAGGTTCCTGTGGTCGAGGGAGACAATCATTAAGAGAACGAGGCGAAACCCAAGGCAGCATACATATCGCGGTGGCCTCGTACCCTCGGTGCCTGGTGTGGGTATCTGGTGTACGGAATGCTGAAATCTCGCTGAATGTGGAGGAATGCCAAGCGCTGCCGATGACGAGTTGCTCATGGTTGGGAAAAAGACGAAGTTGCAATAACGTTCAAGTAATACTTAAATAGTGCACAGCCTCCAGGTACGTCCTCTTGCAGTTCGTTTGAGAACCGATGCCAGCTGTCTGGTAACCTCGAGGTGCCCATGAGGCATTACTCAGTATCATATGTCGAGCATGCAGATTGCGAACCCACCGTCCTTGGGTCAAGGGCAGGTTCGATCCGTGGTCTTTTCACGGTTGACCGATCCAGAGGAAAGCACAAACCGACTAGCAGTCGCACAGTGGAACAAGGCAGGTTCCCACGACTGTCAGCGCTTGGAGACGTCGCTAATCACGGCTCTGATTAGCGATCCCCGATTGAACCGGCACAGCGAAGCGTCTGGCGCGACCTCCCGCACCTTTATAGAGCTGCTCGGTTGGACAGGACACTATGGCTGGATTTCCGCAACGTCGTGCCTCGGTAGTGGACGACACTGGATCCATCTTGCTGGTTTCAATTTCGAATTCTGTCCAAATCGGTGACAACTTGCTCCACTTGCTCGACGTTGACGACATCGAGTCCTTTCGGTTAGCCGTCCAGTGTACTGCACATCGTACTTCTGAGTGGGCTTCAGAGGACACTGGGGTCACGGGGCTCACTAAGGTAAAGGCTAGACCTTTCAACGCCAAGTTTTGGTGCTCGGCTCTGCGGCAGTGTGTGCATCCGGACGAGTCTTTGGAGCTAATAGCCAGCTGTAACCTGTTCACTTCACGAGCGTCGAAGGGATGACATGTAGACACAGACCTCTCGTGTCTCGTCCTGCAGGAAGAGTAAGAGTGCACGACTTGAACCAATGCAAATCCGCCTCCACCAACAGCCGGTCATCGGATGCCCAAAAGAGCGGTGTCGTCAAGGTAAATCGTTAGGGTCGCGGTACACGGCCTGCATTCAAGACATTGCGTGACGACGGAACTACACAAGGTTGGCACTCTGTGGTGTAGTATCGACCAGTGGAGGTGGACCACGTAATTCATTAGTCCTAACTGTTGACGTATCTGAGCCAGTTAAAAAATAGTGGTCTCCGGTGAACACACGTACACCCGTGCGGCCGTGATCACGTCTAGACTTGATACTGATAGCAGACTTGCGAAATCTAACAGGAAGCACCATACCAAACCAAAAGTCCTCTACACCTGGAGTGAAATTATTGCCCACCCGGAATCCCCGCCACGAGAGTGGGTCACCAACCTTGAGGTTTTAGTGGGTATCAAGCTACCGAGGCCCCCTGACTAAACCGGGGACACCAGGTAGCCCCTACGAAAGTAGGGCATGCGTAAGAGCATTTTTCCTCGGACCGACTAAACTTTGTTTAGTCGCCTTATGTAGGGCTAGCTCTGTCAGTCGCTACATAATGCTACACTTGTCCGAAAAAAAAAAAAAATAGTGGTCTCCAGCCCACAAGTCTTTGTGCAGCTCTGGCATGTACACCCCGTCGTGGATCCATTGGCATAGGTGGTCGCAATACTATGCGTCAACTTAGTACTCAAGATCTATTGCCGTGCAGGCACGATGGAGAGACAGAGCCTGGTGATGGCAGGATTCAATCCTAGTCCACGCCCTACGAGGAGATGAACTGGCGCCCGTTTTCAGTCGTGTCATGCTTCCGTACTGGCATGGCCGTCGCAAGGTATCTTGACCCACCGTTCCAGAGAGGTCCTCATGGCCCTGACCGACCTGGACAGTCGCTCTAAGACGTGTACTGTCCTGCACGCGACGCCGTCATTACATGCGTCCGTGTCGTAACCACAGGGAAAACGCGGGAAAAAACAGCACCGCCACCAGATGAGTCGCCGCTTGAAAATAAGCGGACAACCCTTGACCCCCAACGCGAGGTTCTCGTTTTCGACCACCCATCCATTCGTGTCCCAACGCCATCCTTTAACGACTTCCTTGTCCTTGATCCTCAATGTACGTGTCTCTCCTCCTCCTCGTCGCGTCTACGCCGTGTCTTGTGCGCGTCGGGCGCGCCTTTCATCTTGTTCGGTGTTTGTTCAAAAAACATCGAATCATTTTCCAAGTCCAATCCAATCTGATCGCTCTCATTTTAGCATGCGTGAAATCGTCCACATTCAAACTGGCCAGGTAAGCATGCAACATCCCTCTGGCACATGGTCTCCCTCAATCGTGTTTTTGATCACAGTGCGGTAACCAAATCGGTAGGCCTATCGTCGGATGCGTTGCCACCGTATCAATCTTGTTTTTGAATGAATAGGTGCCAAATTCTGGGAGGTGGTCTCTGATGAGCATGGTATTGAGCGGGATGGCCTTTACAAGGGGAACAATGACATGCAGCTCGAGCGTATTTCGGTCTACTACAACGAGATCGGCTCCAACAAATACGTTCCTCGTGCTGTCTTGGTCGACCTTGAGCCCGGAACTATGGACTCTGTCCGCTCCGGTCCTCTAGGTGGTCTCTTCCGCCCTGACAACTTCATTTTTGGACAAAGTGGTGCTGGTAACAACTGGGCGAAAGGACGTGAGTCGTTGGTGCCACCTGAAGTATATTTTCGTTCAAATTTCAATCTTAGACTACACTGAGGGTGCGGAGCTGGTCGACTCCGTCTTGGATGTTGTGCGAAAGGAGGCCGAGGGTACTGACTGCCTTCAGGGTAGGTACCTTCTTGAACTTCTTCGCAAGACTGTTGGTATAAGTGATGAACTACAGGCTTCCAAATCACCCACTCACTCGGTGGCGGTACCGGTGCTGGAATGGGAACTCTTCTTATGTCCAAGATTCGGGAAGAGTACCCTGACCGTATGATGTGTACCTATTCGGTTGTTCCCAGTCCTGCCGTCTCGGACACCGTTGTCGAAGTAAGTTTTCCTCATCCTTATTCATTTCGTCATGCTTACTTTTGTAGCCTTACAACGCTACCCTTTCTGTTCACCAACTCGTAGAGAACTCCGACGAGACTTTCTGTATCGATAATGAAGCTCTCTACGACATTTGCTTCAGGACCCTCAAGCTTGCAACACCCACTTACGGAGACCTCAACCACCTTGTGTCTTTCGTCATGTCCGGTATCACTACCTGCTTGCGCTTCCCGGGTCAATTGAACTCTGATCTCCGCAAGCTCGCTGTCAACATGGGTACGTTTGGCATCTAACTGTGACTTACTATCGGCTAACATACGACTGTTAAGTTCCCTTCCCTCGTCTGCACTTCTTCATGACTGGATTCGCTCCCTTGACGGCTCGTGGCAGCCAACAATACCGCGCTGTCACCGTTCCTGAGCTGACACAACAGATGTTTGATGCCAAGAACATGATGGCTGCCTCTGACCCAAGACATGGTCGCTACCTCACTGTAGGTTTGCTGATATTTCTTTGTCATCAGCTCATCTTTTTTTTTTTTTTTTTTTCTATAGGTTGCCGCTGTGTTCCGTGGCAAGGTTTCCATGAAGGAAGTGGAAGAACAGATGCAAAATGTGCAGAACAAGAACTCTGCTTATTTCGTGGAATGGATCCCCAACAATGTGCTATCCGCACAGTGTGATATTCCTCCTCGCGGTGTCAAGATGGCGGTTACCTTTTTGGGCAATTCGACCGCGATCCAAGAACTTTTCAAGCGAGTCAGCGACCATTTCACCGCCATGTTCAAGCGCAAAGCCTTCCTGCACTGGTACACACAAGAGGGAATGGACGAGATGGAGGTTCGTTTTACCGTGTTGGTGTTAGCGTGTACTTGATACCTCTGGTTGGCAGTTCACGGAGGCCGAGTCGAACATGCAAGACCTTATTGCTGAGTACCAGCAATACCAGGATGCAACGTGAGTGTGCATATCGTTCCACTTGGTCATCTCTAACGTACCTCCTAGTGTCGAGGAAGAGGGTGAATATGAGGAGGAGGCACCACCCGAGGATGACCAGTAGACGTTAAAAACACCCACGCAGTTTACGATTACTTTCCACTGATTTCCTTGTTCTTTACGACGAAAACTTAGGTACTCCGCTATTGGTATTCCTTTGTTTGATGCCCTTGTTCTTAATGTCATGTCATCGTAGTCAGCCCGAGGAGTTTTGCAGAGACCAATCATACCCCATTAGACTTTGGAAAACAGAGACAAACAACCTTGGGTGTCTTGGGCGGACAAAAAAAAAAGAAAGTCGACATCTCTACCAACGATGTTATTTCGTTCTTCCATGCAATACGCTGCGACTGTCGTTTCTACAGCACCATTGTGTACAGGCGCAGCAACCTCTCTTTCATTGCAGCTCCTGAAGTGGCTTTATGGTGCAACATCGACCGTCTGTTCCAGACGGGCCCTTTCATTGCCAGCGCAGGTTGTCATTTCGTTCCCAGCGCTAGGCATAGAACACAAGCAAAGGTGTACAGTCCTCCGGAACGACAATGTATAGATTTAACAAGATTAGACATTGATAGAGTGCGGCAGAGCAAAAGTACGCGATACAATGCATCTCAGCGACGAAGACAAGACGACAACGCGCTTGACCAGTCCTTAAAAGACGACCGGTTTCTGTAAAAGGTTTATTAAAAACATATTTCAGATCAGGGTTGGTTATTGGTCCCATCCATGCTACCAGCAGCATCACCAATCGTCGTCGGACGAAAAGTCGTCTGCTCTCGTGGGTCGCGGCCCGGGCGGCATATCGTTTGGGTCCGCGTCGTTGGGATCCATATCGTTTGGATCGGCGTCGGCGTCTGCGTCTGCGTCTGTCGCCGTGCAGGGCGGTACAAGGACCTGTGCACGCTCGGGCTGGTGGGACTCGCGCTGCTTGTGCTGCTCGTCGATGGCGAGACCCTGCGCCATCGACACCCACATGTGTAACAGCAACCTAAGCAAGACGTGTCAGCGTACGCGGGAGGAGCCCGTCGATGAAGGGCAAAGACTCACAGGCTGTCGTCGCCGGCGCACGTCTTGGTGTCTGTCTGCATGCGCAACACCTTGGCGCTACGAGGGACGGCGTGCCCAGAGTCGGTCTCCATCACGGCTCTCACGAGTTTCTGCATGTCGACGATACTCGGACTAGGGAGGACAGCAGAGCCGGACGTGTCCTCTACTTTGTGTCGGTTCTGCACGTGGATGAGTTGAAATGTCCACAGACGTGTCTATGAGGGCGCACCCTTGTGGGAGCCACAAGAGGGAGTAGATTCGAAAGTCCAGAGGACCAGGAGCCAAGATCAATAGCTGCGCGCGAGAGGATGCCGCGGGCCATGTCTTCGTCATGCACGAGCACTATCAAAGGGACCCTGCTCTGGTTTGCATCATGGCTCAACAGGTTCCGTAAGCGCTCGTCGAGTCCCGCTTGGTCACCCTCGACGACTTCGGCAAAGTGGGGTGTCTATAAAGCTCCAAGATCAAGACGAGCGCACGGGACGCCAGGCAGTATCCACGCTACCTTGGCACCAGAATTGTTCAATTTCACAGGTGATTTCAGGTTGAAATGGACCGTCGCGCCCGTGAGTTGTTCGAAAAAGGATGGGAAGGTGGCATCCGTCCAACCAGCGTCGACGAGCCGAGGGTCATCCAAGCGCTCGTCCCTGCGCCGGTTTTCGACAGACCATTCTCCGAATACGAGCGACACGACGCGTACGCCACCCAGCCAAAGTGGCGGAGCAAGTGCGATCTTGGAGGGCTCGAGATCCCGCGTGAGAAGTCTATACAAAGTTCTGGGAAATGGCGTCAGAACAGGGCGCACGGCAAGGAAAGGGGAGCACCGTATCTACCTTTGTTGTTCAAAGTACGCTCTGTAGTGAACGACGTCCGGTCCTGTCTGGACGTACCCGCGGTTCGCTTGGCTGTTATCTTTTGGCGTCTCGAGTTCGCGTCGGTTCTTGTTTCGCGGACGTTGCTGATACGTGGCAATCTTGGCCGAGAGTTCCTCGAGGTTGTTGAAGTAAATGGGTGACAAGGAAAGAAAGTCAGTTGATATCCACGGCTTCCGTTTTCTCTCGACGCTGTAGCCTTCAGCTCTAATGTCACGCTGCTCTTGAGTAAACCGGTACATCTGCTCGCGAGTGATGAGCAGGTAGGATGCACCCGAGGGAAGAATCCCTGGCACGGGTGAGAACGTGGACGTGGTGGCTCATGCATATGCGCACCTAGGATCAGTTCGACTGGGGAGTCGCTTCCCCGTGGTCGGAACACCCTTGATTCCATGATGGCTTTCACCATGGGTTTATGGTCGTACAGCTTGAACCTGGGCTCAAGATTACCAGCTGCCGTGCGCCAGCGTTGAAAGGGGTCACTCGGGTTAGATGTCACTCACCATTCGTTTGAGTGGGCTTGAAAGCCGGATATCTGGTAAAAGTTTGTCTCTGGGCTCATATGATGGTCGTGCGGGAGAGAGTTGTTGATCCTGGGTGGCATGTCCAGAACGCACAAACGATATACATCACGCTACTTGTGTCTAATGTCTACGAGTACAGCCAGTTCGTCATGCAGGAACTGCCTCTCCATCCGCGGGGAGTTCAGACGACCTTTGTTCGTCGGCCACAACACCATCGACAGGTGTAGGCGCTGCATTGGCGTTTTTTTTGCCTTTTCCTGGTGGCGGAGGATGGTACACCTTCTCCTGGACGTTGTGCAGCACGCAATCCAACTAGAAGTAAACGAGGCCCACCTTCTTCTTCTTGGGTTCCTTCACGTTGGGGTCTGGGTACGCCAGTTGCTCGATCTGTTGCCACTCCTTGTTCGCCAAAAATGCTGCCCGTATAGGCTCCAGCAAGCTGATGATCGCGTCTCGTACGCTCGCCTTGAGATCGCCCGGATGTATCTTCTTTGCAGCAAAGTCGTCCTCCAATTCTTGGTATGTCTTGTAATGACTCGGTCCCCCTCCCTTTTCGCGCGTGATCGTAAACACCGTCCCTTCTGGCGCGTCGTCCGCCGCAAACGGCTTTTGAGATCCAGTCGATTCCTTGCCCTCTTCACTGTCCTCGCCCGTCTCGCCCCGCGACCGCTCCAAACGTAGTTCACTTATAGGTATCAACACGGCCTGGACAAACGCAAGCAACCCGTTCTCCGTCACGTTCCCTTCTTCGCAAAACGCCTTCTTGATCTTTCTCTTGACGGCTTCAGGCGTGTCTAAAAAGTCTATCTTCGAATCTGGGTCCGAAGATGACATCTTGCCGCCCATTAAACCCGGGACCATCGTATTCATCAAATGAGCCCGCTTGGCATAGCCCAGTCTCGGCAAGTACAGTTCGGCGTAAGTGAATATCTTGCGCTGGAAAACGTGCCAAAACAACTCAGATCCCTCAACACAAGGCGAGGGACCCACATGAAAACGCACCTGATCCGCACCACCAAACTGGAAGTCGACGCCGAGATACTGCTCGTCGAGTGCTTGTAGCCCAGGGTAAATCAGTCCACTCAACAACGGGCTCTCGACCTGCTTCACCACCTCCGATCCCGCCTTTTTGGCGTCATGCTCCGTCACGATCGTGCATAGCTTGTAGTTGTCCAGATTGTACTCCCGCGAGAGCTGGTAGTCGGAGCCCTGGACGAACGTCAACTTCGACGTCGGTATCCCGAGCGAGATAAACACGGCTCGGAGAATGAATTCGTAGTATTTCGTGCGGTGGGCGACGAGGTCGAGGGGTGCCTTGAGATTATCGAGGAACGCGTGGACGTCTGGGATGGTGTGCGTATTGAGCGTTTGTCAGGGATAAAGGGATTTCTTGCGATCTAGGTAGGGTAGGGACATACCGGCAAGGAGAATCTTGACCTCTACGCCCGCTCTAAGGAAATCTGCGATCTTGGTCAATGGAACAAAGTATCCGATGTGCGCTGCATGGCAGGACGATGAGCCCTTGGCAACGTTCAGACAACAGAGAACATACGGCGTCCCGTTGGCGTGGTTCCTAATGCGAGCCAAGTGAGTCGGTCTATTCGTTCGAGGGTAAGCAACAGAATACGTACCCCAGTAGGCTTTAGGCGATCTGCCCTCGGCAAGAATACCCTTGATGATGTCGCCTCCAAGAACTTCTTGGAGTCGGCGGGTGATCAGATTGTACTTTTTCTCCATCTCTTCCTCCGACGCCATCCTGGGTTAAGGGACGTGGTGGTAAGAGGGAAGGATTTGTACGGATACACGGCGACGGGCAAGTGACTCGAATCGCACCGGATAAACCACGTGCTAACGTACGCTGTCTCTGATGTACTATAGATTACGGGCCTACGACAGAGGCTCATACTTGATCAATGATTTCTGGACTGACTACCCCGATTCTGCGACATAAATCATCATCGTCACATCTCTTGCCTCGACGCCATTCCACCAAGAGGATGTGGATGGGTGTTTGCAAGAGTGATATTTCGTCCAAAACGCACAGCGCGTCATTTTGTACTAGATAGTCGCGTTGTGACTTTGCATCTACAATACCTGAGTGCGGTCGATCGCCAGCCACGACAGGCTTCTCAAAACTACCCTGCAACTAAATAAGCATGATAGATCCGCGGGACAGACAAACGCACCACAGGTAACAAAACGAATCTTCAAACGTTCAAGGGACATCTATCGTGACGGTCGATTCCATTTCGACTAGAATGGTAACTTGACCACTGTTAGCTGCCAACTCGGTCAGGAGAGAACGTTAGCAAAGGCTCACTATGTCAGGGTCGCCAGTGAAATGTGCCATTCTAGCTATTAGAGGGTTTCTTCTTTTCGATAACGTTCTGCATCACATCACTTTCCAAAATTTGACGTTTTCTTTGCTTTTTTATTTTGTCGACAGACACAGTGGATGGGGTTTTCCCGCCACCACTGTAGAAATCCGGAATCAGCATTCGATGACAGACGAGGGACTAGTGTATACCATGGGGAAGGATGGACATGAATCGTTTCCAGATTAATACGTATGGAATCAAGACGATTTTTAAGAGCCTTCGTCGATTCGCCGAGTGGCCGACCTCTCTTTCCCTCTGATCGTGTAATCTTGGTGCACGGCCAAAGTGGAGACGATGAGAGTGGGTCGCAACGCGGACACAGTGATGAGTGCTGTCGGGTGGTAACATACAAAAATTGGATGCACTTCCGGTGGAAGCGGAAAGCAGAAAGTTTCGATAAAATCGATGGCTCGGTGGAGTCTTCTCTCGTAAGTACACAGGAACGAGGGGAGACTTGCAGGACTTTGAGATCTTCCTCCATTTCTGATGAACATTGCAGTGCCTGTTCAAAGTTTATTAGCTCCCATGATGAGCGAAACGCATAAGGAGACCCACCTTGAAGCTAGAGCGTGTCTGGAGAGGCTGCTCCCACACCGGGAAAAAGCCAGGTGAACTCCCCATAGGCATATGCGCCCCACCAAAAGCCTTCTAGAAGACGAAAGACAGTAAATTCACAGGTAAGAGCGACGGAGGAGAACACACTCTTAAGTCGGGACATCCAGGAACCCTTCGAAGTCGTGGGACTCGGGACTCTGGAGAGTGAACTTCCTCGCATGAGGAATTTGTTTCGCGTATTGTCTTGATCGATGATGTACTTCGTGCCGTTGAAAGCACAGACAGATTCTGACCGCAGAGGATATAAACGCCACCGACTCGATCATGGTGGCCTACCTTGAAGTCAGAAATCTTTCTCACTCTACGAAGTGATTTCGCAATGGATGATGAGAGTGGATTACTCTATGTCCGTGAGTGCGGGGGAAGTCCCCACGTTCGAAGATATGGCCTCAGAATACCCTGTGACTCCTGCAAGGGGAATTGCAGGTATGAGGTCGAGAATCGATGGGCGCTGGTGTTTGAAACACAAAAGTTTTCTGTACTGCGAGATAGGGTGTCTGAAAGAGACTGGAGGAGGTTGGATGGCTGTTTCACTCTCGGGTTCATCAGCGAGTGACTCTTCAGAGATGCGTGTGAGGAGTTTCGGGATATGGCCAGCGAGTACTGTCCAGATATGTTTGACACTACCCTCTACCCTGGGCTTCCCACCATTGTTTTGCTCATCGTTCGGTGCGGGATCGACCTCCTCACTCGATAACGAGAGCACAGCGGGGTAGGCTGGAATGGCCACATTGACGACTGGTGTTGCGGTGCAAACTAGGGAGTCAGGAGACACGGTCGAAACCGAAAGTGACTTGTCTTCTTCTGTGCTATCCTCATCTTCTTGATCGGCCGAGTATGAGGAGCTATTGTCGTCTTCTTTGAAAGATGCACCGGAACGCGATGACCGAGTATTTAATAGAGTCCTGTGAGCAGCAGAATCTGCTAACGAGTCATCGGAAAAGTAAGAAGAGAGTCGCGGAACAGGGACAGAAAGCTTTCTCTTCATATCCGATAACACTCAGTTGATCAAATTTTGCTTCCGTGCCTCGACTTCGGAAGTCCACTCCTCCACTTGAATCGAGTGGAACGAAAAGTTGTCAAACTCGCGCTGAAGTTCCTCGTCTGAAAACTCGAGCGACCGAGTGTGTTTCGCTTTCAGCACTGTGAATACTGTAAGCGCCGTTTGGTTGATCCAAGTGGCTGTAGATGGCGCTGGAGAATACCGCGGAGAACAGATAGGAGGAAACAAAAGCAAGTCGGTGGGGCTACTAAAAGACTGGAGAGGGAAAACAGTAGGGTAACAATCCGAAAACGACTGGACAAGAGTCACGCAGAAGTCATGTCTTGCGTGGTAGATCGTTTGGTCAAATCGCGCACGGCACTTGGGGAACAGTCGTTCAAAGTCCAACCAACTTCGAGCAACAGCAGTCAAGCAATGAATATGATCTTTGTCCTGTTCGTCCTGTTCATCCAGAGGGATAAAAACGGGTGGTGAAAACGAGGAATCCGAGGATCCAGAATCGCCGAGATTGGGAGGTGTCATCAAGCGAACAAAGCTCTTTAGAAGTCGGGTTGACAGTTGCTGAGGCTGGTTCAACTGGTTGATTTAGGGACGCGTTATTGAAGAGCTGCTGAAAGTCTTCCTTTGTGGACCTGATATTTCGAGCAATAAGTTGCCTGGGCTTCAGTTCGTGAAGATCGGCATTGAACATGATTGTGCAATGTTCTTTGATGAACCTTCCACCAAAAGATTGGTGTGGGGCTGCGATGAGGTAGGTCTGTCAGACTTGAATCTGACGACGCAAGATCAAGCAGGTGCACATACTAGGGACATTACATTTGGAACGCCAGCATTCCTCAAGCCCTGCATGCGAAGCTTGGAGAACCACTCACTGGGTGTGTCACCAGCGGATGAAATGGATGAATGAGCGATATCCTCGAGCGAGTTCTTCATCAACAAGATCATGTCAAGTGAATGCAGAGGAATGGTACAAAATGGTAGAGAGCAAGCGTGTTTCTGAAGGGAGGTGGGCAAGCACCTGGTATTTAAATCTGGTGACCATCAGCCGCCCGATCACGGCCTGGTGCTGGAGTACTAGGATGTCAGGCGCGCGGTGAGATCGCCAGCAGCACCCACGGGCTGAACTGGCCTGGTCACCAGAGTATGGATTTTTGCAGTCCCAGCAGTTCCCGGGACAAAGGCGGCAGGGACTCAGGCTGGCTAACCCTTTTTGGTGGAAGACTTTCTCGTCCCCTCGTCCCCTTGAAGGATTAATCCTTTGTCGCAGCACTGCAGAAACTTTGCACTGCCTGGAAATCGGCGCTGTACCTGTGGCCTAATCTGTTGTCAGCATCGGCAATTTTGCAAGTGTCTTGTTTAGGCTTATTGACACTTTTCTGGCTTATTGAGTTTCTACTGGGGGCAGGGCCTGTCAATGAACTATGTGGAGCACAGGCCATGCAAAATATATGAACTTGCTCAGTCAACAAGTCAGATTCTAGTGGTAGTCAAATAATAGCCGGCTTGTGTGGTTTGCCATATTCCATAAGTACAAAAGTTGAAATAAGCCAGATAAGACTTCTGTAAGATTACTGATGGCCATTCTGTTTTGCGGATTCGGGCTGCTGCCGGTAGAATTACGTTCACCCCGCCATGCCATCCCTTCAATGGCAAAAATTCCTTACACCGCGGGCTTTTTTGGAACGAGTCTTTCATTCATCGAGATAAGTTCTGTTCTGTCTGTTCGCCTCACTCCGCTTGCCGTGAGTGCAGTCCTTGATAGACCGAACGATCGGATCATGTCAAGTTGAAGCGGCGGCAAGCAACCGATGTCAGTCAGACCTCCATCTGGAACTTGCAAGACTGAGAACGGTTGTGCTCGAGTAGCGATCTTTATCGTAAACTAGCCATGATACAGGTTGCCGGAATATTGCTGACTTCAGAACGGCACAACTTTCGTTCTGCAGACCAAAGCCTAGGCTGGAGCCATTTACCAGGTGAGTAGTTCGTATCCTCGTGCTAGTCTTCGGCTGACCGCCGTGAGGTTCTTATCCGACGAGATCGTGTCATTTGCCACTAGTACGTGCTTCTGCATCGCAGGCTGACCGTCGCGGTGTAGTGATCCTTGAAGCGACGTCAAGACAAAGCCGCATATGAGTCACATCTGGCCCAACCGGTGCCTCCTACCCATACAAGATCTTTCCGTCGAGTTGCCAAAATCGACACGCAGGGCCACATATCATATCGGTGTTAACTCGCATACAACGGCCAACTTGGGTATTTACTTAAGCGGAAGCGACTTGAAGGAAAGCAGAAATAGCTTTGTCGGTTTCGGCATTGACCATTCTTCACCTTGATAGGTTCCTTTACGTGGGAGCTGACTCTTCTCCACTATTCGCCTCAATGTTCCAAAAATCATTTAAGGTCGAGCAGGTCGCGCTGCCTGTGGCACAATTTCGTGATCCATGTGCCTCCAAAACCCCCTCCTTAGCTCGCCACTGCTCTCCGAGCAACTAAAACAACGAACCAACGAGCTTCGCTCTAACATAGTCAAGGACAACTACAACAGCCAATATGTTCAGAGCGTACCTGAGCTCGCGGACTTTCGTCATGCAATGGCCGGCCTTGTCGATGGACTGGATGATGATAGTCTCTTCGAGTATTTCCGAAAAACTGTCCACTTTACAGCCTATGATTCATACGCCCCATTGGTCGCGCGGTTTTTCGAACAACCATGCAAAGCAAGTGCCATAGTCGACCTGTTCGCACCTGGAATCCCCGATTTCCTCACCGAATCTAGCTCAACGTCTGGCGGTCTTCCAAAGATCTTCCCGAAATACAACCGACTGTCACAAATCAGGTCCCCCGATGACAAATGGCGCGTGTACTCCAGTGCCCTCAGGAAACGCACTACCGCGTTTTTATGGAGTCTCTGGTGTGATCTAATCGAGATTCAGGGCGAAGACAATCATCCTTCCATGACAATCTACCGAACCTGTGGAACGGTCGTCACTCAGAGGGTCCCACTCCATCTAGATCCAGAGGAGGACGAGGAAAAGATGGCAACATTCAGTACAACACAATTTCCTCGACGCTGATATTGTGCTGACTGGTTATCTTCCTAGTACTCGATCACACCACGCCTTATGCCGTCGGATTCATCAAGAAATGGCGCTCGTTCCTCCTCATTCATGGACTGTTTGCACTCTGCAGCAAGTCTCTCGAATCGATGTCGATGGCATTTGTCGCTACGTTTGTGACAATGATCCGCCTTCTCGATATGGAATTCGATATGATAGTGGACTGCATTGAAAATGGTACTATCCCCGATTTGGAGGGGGTTGACGCAGTCCGGCACTACCTGGAGGTCAGTGTGTGCTGTCGGTATGTATATCAGACTCTGAGGCTCGACTAGGTAAATATGGTGGCAGACCCAGATCGTGCGGCGGAACTGCGTCGTATCGGACGTCCATCTGTCCAGCCAGGATGGTGTGATTATGTCTGGCCGAATCTGCGTTCGGTGATTGGCATTGCCAGTGGTTCCTTCACTTCCTGTATCCCTTTGGTATGTTTATCGTCCGCATATTCTGTATGCCTCTTCTGATCGCACCATCCTGTGTAGGCACGATGGTTCCTTGGACCCAACACAGAGATACACTCTCATGGTTATGCGAGTACCGAGGCCTGGATTGGATCATCTTACAACCCAATCGAGTTGAATCAGTTCAAACTGAGTGACAAGTCCATTTTTGAGTTCTTGGATGACAGACGCGGTGAATCGATCGATGACCTTGTGCAAGTGGTACGTTGGCTCTTGATACGACGTTCATTTGCTGACTAGTGTCGCAGTGGGAGGTTGAAATGGGAAGACGATACGAGCTCGTTCTGACGACTGCGGATGGCCTATGGCGATACCGCCTCGGTGACGTTGTTGAGATCTGTGGATTTGATCCCAGTGATGGTGTTCCTGTCGTCCGATTTGTGGAACGCCGCAAGTGAGCGTTCTCCTGAGCCCATATGCACCCGCTGATTGCTAAATCCTCTAGCATGGTTCTCCGATTCGCGGACTTCATGATCCGGGAAGAACACTTGAGGGCGGCCATGTCATCCTTGCCTGTTGATGTTCTCGTCAAGATCGTCAACTGGACTGCGATGGTCGACGATCGGGATGCCCTTGTCACGGTTGGGTTCTTTGTCGAGCTTTCCGATGACAAAGGTATGCATAGATCTAGTTTGTTTCTCGCATTGATAGAGCATATTTTCCCACTAGTTCCCAATCTCTCACTCGTGCCAGAATGTATATTCGAGGGGCTGATACGAGCAAACGCCAACGTCCAGTGGGCCCGTGACCATGGCCATTTGCAAAAACTGAGTGTCAGGCTCGTCCGACCGGGGACGTTTGGTGACTTTTTGCAAATGAAGCTGGACGAGGGCAGCAAAAATCTCGGACAAATCAAGGTGCCCGTTACTCTTCCCAAGGAAGAGTATGTGAAGTGGTTTTCGGATCGTGTCGTGCAGGAGTTGTAGATTGCCCGTTGTATGTTTCCTGGAATGCATGTGTTCTTACTCCATCTCCCCTTGTTGGTGAACGTGCCTGACGAAACGTTTTGGTACTGGGGTATTGGTGGGTTGTCTAAGATCCCTGCTTCTTCCATGCTTGGGCCGTACGGGTTGTTGTGATCGCTTTCAGCTCTGAACTCGGCTGACTTGCCTTCTGTTCCTGCGGCGCTGACCCTAGACAGATCTGCCGCTCATCAGACCCCTCTCTGATGGTCTCTCCATATGCAGACAACATATATACATAAACACATTCGTAGAGTACTTCGACTCCTGTAGGATGCCGGTGTGTCCCAACATCTTTTTGCGGAGACTAAAATGAATTAGTACGGCTGGCCGAAGCGCTCCTAGACTTTAGTCCGTGTGAGGGGAGGGACGCTCGGGCTGCCAGCCTGTTTGCTTGTCCGTCAGGCGCGCCTCTCCGAGGATTAGGTCGGACACCCATCGCCATGTTGACGACGGATTACAGTCCAGCAGACGGGCAGGCAAAAGGAAGCGGGGGGTGGCGGTTTCGAGCTCTCATTACCTATCCGGGACCGTTTGTGGTCCCAGCTACCGGTCTCAGCACGCCGGGTACAGTCCCACAGGCACAGCGACCAGGACATGAGCTATTTCTGAGTCCTATCACCGGGATTTGTTTGCTGCGGTGGAGCTACGGTGGAATCACTCCTTGCTGCATGCATCAGCTGAGCCAGCCTGAGTGGATTTGATTGTGATACTGCAACTCGGCTGCAAGTAATGCTAACGTTAACTGTTGCTGATACAATAACTACTTCTCAGATAGCCTTGGCTGCCATCATGCTTGTATGATTTATATATACTGCACCTCACAGTTTATTCCAACATTGACTATACCTCCTTTATAGGTGTATCTCACCATTTGATATTCCGTAGAAAATATACAATCGGCGATGTCAAAAAATTGTGTGCAAACACTACCTTGGCCTTTCTCTGCTTGTTTGGTGAAATAAATTATATACTGGTGTTTATCATACTTGTAACGTGATGCTGTAAAAGGGCTGTTCCACTGTGGCTGTGGTAATGCTTCGTCTAAGGGGCTATCAGTGCGAGTTAACTCGGAGATCCAACTTACAGGCCTGCAGCTGCTACTAGTATCAACGGGCTCGGTGCTCAGCGCCAGACAAGAAAAGCGGCGCTCATATCGCGCGCTCACTCCCCTCCCCCCAAAATGTGGCGCGCTCAACAAATAATTGCACACTGATTTTTTGTGCATTTGGCACTCATAACCGGAGATGAGTTGGAAAACGTTACGTATAGGGCTGCTGATAGATTCGAATTCGTTGCTCGGTTCTCCAGTATGACAGATCATGGCCGCTAGCCAGAAGCCGAAAGTTCATTAATCACGATCGTGGCACGGCGAGGGGTGCTAAACGGAGCTACTTGGAACGTTGGCGGTCGGGAGCTCGCCATCATCCTCGCCTCGTATTCGGGAGGGTATCATTAAACAGACACATAAGGTACAGTTCCTATCACACGCTGACTCACCTTGTGATCGCTCTCATGCATCCCCAAAAACTCCTCCTCTCTAACCACTCAGCGCTCACTGAGCAGCTGAGGCAACAAACCAACGAGCTTCGCTCCCACATAGTCAAGGCCAATAACAACACAAAATTCGCTCAGACCGCGCTCGAGCTCACCCAGTTTCGTGATGCGACGACTGGCATTGTCGATGGACTGGATGATGATAGTCTCTTCGAGTATTTCCGAAAAACTGTCCACTTTACAGCCTATGACTCATACGCCCCATTGGTCGCGAGGTTTTTCGAACAACCATGCAAAGCGAGTGCCATAGTCGACCTGTTCGCACCTGGAATCCCCGATTTCCTCACCGAATCTAGCTCAACATCTGGCGGCCTTGCAAAGACCTTCCCGAAATACAACCGACTGTCACAAATCAGGTCCCCCGATGACAAATGGCGCGTGTACTCCAGTGCCCTCAGGAAACGCACTACCGCGTTTTTATGGGGTCTCTGGTGTGATCTAATCGAGATTCAGGGTGAAGACAATCATCCTTCCATGACAATCTACCGAACCTGTGGAACGGTCGTCACTCAGAGGGTCCCACTCCATCTAGATCCAGAGGAGGACGAGGAAAAGATGGCAACATTCAGTACAACACAATTTCCTCGACGCTGATATTGTGCTGACTGGTTATCTTCCTAGTACTCGATCACACCACGCCTTATGCCGTCGGATTCATCAAGAAATGGCGCTCGTTCCTCCTCATTCATGGACTGTTTGCACTCTGCAGCAAGTCTCTCGAATCGATGTCGATGGCATTTGTCGCTACGTTTGTGACAATGATCCGCCTTCTCGATATGGAATTCGATATGATAGTGGACTGCATTGAAAATGGTACTATCCCCGATTTGGAGGGGGTTGACGCAGTCCGGCACTACCTGGAGGTCAGTGTGTGCTGTCGGTATGTATATCAGACTCTGAGGCTCGACTAGGTAAATATGGTGGCAGACCCAGATCGTGCGGCGGAACTGCGTCGTATCGGACGTCCATCTGTCCAGCCAGGATGGTGTGATTATGTCTGGCCGAATCTGCGTTCGGTGATTGGCATTGCCAGTGGTTCCTTCACTTCCTGTATCCCTTTGGTATGTTTATCGTCCGCATATTCTGTATGCCTCTTCTGATCGCACCATCCTGTGTAGGCACGATGGTTCCTTGGACCCAACACAGAGATACACTCTCATGGTTATGCGAGTACCGAGGCCTGGATTGGATCATCTTACAACCCAATCGAGTTGAATCAGTTCAAACTGAGTGACAAGTCCATTTTTGAGTTCTTGGATGACAGACGCGGTGAATCGATCGATGACCTTGTGCAAGTGGTACGTTGGCTCTTGATACGACGTTCATTTGCTGACTAGTGTCGCAGTGGGAGGTTGAAATGGGAAGACGATACGAGCTCGTTCTGACGACTGCGGATGGCCTATGGCGATACCGCCTCGGTGACGTTGTTGAGATCTGTGGATTTGATCCCAGTGATGGTGTTCCTGTCATCCGATTTGTGGAACGCCGCAAGTAAGTGTTCTCGTGGGCCCATATGCACCCGCTGACTGCTAAACCCGCTACAGCATGATCCTCCGACTCCCAGACTTCATGGTCCGGGAAGAACACTTGAGGGCGGCCATGTCGTCCTTGCCATCGGACATTCTTGTCAAGATCGTTAACTGGACCGCGGTGGCCGACGATCGGGATATTCTCGTCACGGTTGGGTTCTTTGTCGAGCTTGCTGACAACCAAGGTATGTATGGATTTCGTGTGTCCAGTTTTCTCTCGCACTGACGGAGCATATTTCCCTACTAGTTCCTAATGTCGAACTCATGCCGGAATATGTGCTCAAGGGGCTGATACGAGCAAACGCCAATGTCGAGTGGTCCTACGACCACGACCATTTGCGAAAACCGAGTATCAGGCTCGTCCGACCGGGGACGTTTGGTGACTTTTTGCAAATGAAGCTGGACGAGGGCAGCAAAAATCTCGGGCAGATCAAGGTGCCTGTCGCTCTTCCCAAGGAAGAGTATGTGAAGTGGTTCTCGGATCGTGTCGTGCGGGAGTTGTGAAGTGTTCCTCGTATGTCTCTTAAAAATTTCGTGTTCTCGCTTTCTTCGCTCGTTCCTGACAAATGTTTGTTACTAGAATGGAAGGAAGTATTTCTCGGTTGTTTGAAGTCTTTGTACCTCTTTCTTTGTTCTTCCATGCTTGGGCTGTGCGGGCTGTTATGAACAGGTCGTCTTGTCCGCAGCTTAGCAACCAATGTTTGTAAAGTTAGTCTTGGGTATTTAGAAGAATATGGTGGTGTGTATATGACAACATGCAGACATGTGTCCTGGTCCGAACAAAGCCAGACGGATGGACAATGTGATCTTCGGCAAGTTAGTGTTCGATGGGAATCTTCACCCTCAAGTAACGGGTGCCAGCGACGATGTTCACCGGAAGGACAGAATCGGTAAGAGATTACATGGATCTCATTTCCACGCGTTTGCACCCATGCACTTCTTGGGAGCGGCGTTCGTGAGCAACTCAAAAAAAAAAAAAAAAAAAAAAGAGAGAGAGAGCGCAGGTCTACTAAGACGCATGCGAAAGTAGAGGGGCCGAACAAGCAAGAGAAGAGGGAAAGATACGCACCTGAGCGCTCCTACAAAGAGGGAACAACCTCTGTATTGGCAGGTGGCGCTGGGAATGCGTCTTGCACAGTAACGCCATTGCTTCAACCGGATCCCTGGAGGCACCTGGGAAAGATAGGATGCGCGGGGCCACTTGCGCGTTCTGCGACAGCAGACGTCCCCTTCACGTTTTGGGAGTCAATGAGGTATGCAAACTATAGGCCGTTCACGTGTCTGGGGAAGAGGCAAGTCCCAAGGGCGGGTGATGATGCCACTCAAGTATCTGGAAGTGGGTATCAGGTTGGCGAGAAAGACGCAGGGCGGATGAGAAAAAATGTCAAGTTACGTGATAACAATGCGAGGCTGCATAGCGTTGAGGCAGGAGAAACTGGCCCGTATCTGTGGCCCTGGGACGCGAGTGATCAGTGGCAACCCTCTCGAAAGGGCAGACATGATCCAAGTCATTGTAAGCCTACCAGCTTATCCAGACACCTATAACTTGCATATATATCTCCTGGATTCAGTACTCGCTGCTTTTTGGCGTAGCGGCTGAACGCAGCGGTCCAGTCACTTACAGTCATCGACACCCGTGAAACCGATTTGTTCTGCCATGAACACTGCATGATCATTGGATTCACAACCCCTGCACGACTTGCATGTAACATGATTGGCCTTGAGCAGGACAACGAACACCTTGAGCTGTTTGAGACCCTGGCTGCCCCCATCTAGTTTGATCGCAAAAGCCCGTCTAGCGCACGAAAAGTTGGGGACTAGTGGGAAACAAACGAGAGGACGAATCCACGTGAACCCATGCAAACCTTGATCGCCGGTAGGCTCGGCAAAGAATCCGACTGTATCAAGTATATATCAATTCGTTGATTGCAAACGGTCGGTTGAGGACCGTATCCAAACCCACAAATGACATGGCTGCCCTCTTGTCACAGACCATCAAGTCTGGAATCGGACTGCCACACCGTCAGGGGTTGGGTCGGTCAGCGAACGCATGTACCCGGACGAGAATGCTTACTTGCGGTGCTCAATGAACTGGATAACTTGTTCGAGTGGTATCATCTTCCCAACTTAATCTCCTACCATGATGCTAGTCAGTAAGGAGCCTGGTCTCGTGAGTACGCAAGAGCACTGGTCGAATACCTGGTGATATCCAAATTTTCGAAAATGGTCTCGTGGTAGTTTGAACTAGTTCGACACAAGCGGGTCGTAAAGCGGTTCAACCCAAACTTCGGTGCTTCCATAACCAAGGACGCATACCTCTGTGTTGGGACCAAGAGACTGTTGAATCAACGCAGTAACAATCAGAGGGATACAACACACATGAATGAGAGATGTACCAACGAGACAGACGACGCGAATGAACCACTCGCAATGCTAGTCACCGAACGTAAGTTCAGCCAAACGTCAGTACACTAAGCGGATCGGGAAGACAACGGAGCTCTACTGCACGTCCAGGACCCGGTGAAATATTCAAGTAGTCAAAATTCAGCCTTCAACGGGTACCCGCCTCCAATTAGTGGCGAGCTTAGGTTAGTCCGTCTAAATCTGAGATAGTACCAGTCGAATCCCATGTCAAGGTGTCCATAAACGTATTGATGAATACTCCATCACGGCTTTGATGGACCTGCTTCCGACCGCGAAAAGTGCATGTATGACAAGGAACGAGCGGTAGTTCTTTATGAACTCAAGCGCCGCGCAGTCGACAACTGGCAAGGTGAAAGGTCAGCATACCACGGAGGTTTGATAGACTGCGTCATGCTGACTGTTCCCATCCTTCCCCCATCCTTCTCCAAGCACACCCTGTCGAGGATGGCTGTGGCACAGACTGGGAAAACTGTCGTGACAGAACAGTCATCTTCATCCAGAGCCTCCATACACAGAGAAGATCAGCGATCAGACACAATCATTGGAAAGTGTAACTTTTTCTCATTTTGCAAGACTACCATATGCCGAACCAGAATTGGAGAAACTTTGGGGTATCCGAGGGCAAACAAGTCGACCACGGTGCTTGATGTGCTTCGCAAACACCGGTGATCGACAATGCATATGAATGATATGAACTGCTTTCCGCAAGGGCTGTGACCATCCATTCCGT
This sequence comes from Tylopilus cervinicoccineus, assembly GCA_038094635.1. NCBI lineage: Eukaryota > Fungi > Basidiomycota > Agaricomycetes > Boletales > Boletaceae > Tylopilus > Tylopilus cervinicoccineus. The sequence goes on along the minus strand of JBBPUK010000016.1, from coordinate 105,846 downwards.
CACATGGCGAAAGTCTGAGTTCTGTGCGTAATCAGTGCTGTAGCTAGCTTTGGCTGTCCTGGAGTGAAGCTCGATGGTTCGCTGCCTCAGCCGCTGTGAGATACATGAGTGGTGCAGTATCATACGAGTTACGTGCAGTATTGCATGACTGGTCGGTCTGCAGAGAAGGCAGGACATGCGGTATGTTTTCCTAGTATTACTGTACGCAGAAGAAGCGAGGTAGTTGTTACTCCGCTGATCAGGATGGTGTGCACTGCGTAGGCTTAGACGATATCATCTAGGTTGCTTGTACAAGGCAAGATGCCACTGATAGAAGAGATGGACCGCGGGGACACCTGGCAATTGGCTTGGTGTCGGGCTGGCGGTAATGATGCCAACATAATCAATTTTGATTGGCTGCTCTGTGGCGCCATGCATGGTCGTGTGTAATTCATTTTTTTTGGCTTAAAAAGAGACCCTGTCGTGACATCGACTTCGTCTCTGTTCTCGTTTACCATGGCGTTCAACGCGACAGCAGCCGCAGCTGTTCACGAGACGGTCCAGCAGCTCTACGCCCACGTCGACTTTGCCAAGCTCAGCTGGCTGGAGCAGTTCTGGGCTGCTTGGTACATTTGGATCGACAACCCCGTCATTGCGACCGGTCTCATGAGCTTCTTGCTGCACGAAGTAGGTGTCACTTCCAGTGCGCACCAATGTCCTCTGACATGGATGCACTCCCAGATTGTATATTTCGGACGCTGTGTTCCTTGGATCATCATCGACGCTATTCCCTACTTCCGGAAGTGGAAACTCCAGCCGAACAAAATTCCTACCCCCGAGGAGCAATGGGAGTGTACCAAGCAGGTTCTTTTCTCTCATTTCACCATCGAATTGCCCGCGGTCAGTCCGGTCCCAACGTTGATGTTTCGATGCACTCACTCCGGTGCTTCTAGATCTGGTTGTTTCATCCTATGGCAGAGACGCTTGGTATGCAAACCTACCAGGTGCCCTTCCCATCCTGGAAGACCATGGCCCCGCAAGTTGCCATTTTTTTCGTCTTTGAAGACATGTTCCACTATTTTGGTACGTATACTCGGCTCTTCTGTGGTCACCGTCTCTGACAGCGTCGGTTCAGCTCACCAGGCACTTCATTGGGGACCGCTGTACAAGCATATTCACAAGCTGCACCACAAGTACTCGGCCCCCTTTGGTCTTGCTGCCGAGTACGCCCACCCTGCCGAGGTGTTCATCCTTGGTACTGGTACGATCGCCGGTCCCATCCTCTACTGTTACTTTACGCGCAACCTCCACATCTTCACCGTCTACATTTGGATTACGCTCCGTCTATTCCAGGCCATTGACGCACACAGCGGTTATGGTGCGTGCCGTCTGCCTTGTCCAAGAGGCGACCTCTCACCCTGCCGCGCCTAGACTTTCCCTGGTCGCTGCAGCACATTGTTCCTTTCTGGTCGGGAGCTGAACACCACGATTTCCACCACATGGCTTTTGTCAACAACTTTTCGACCTCTTTTCGGTGGTGTGATCGTCTGTTTGGCACAGACGACAAGTATCGGGAGTATCGTCGGCGCATCGATGAGAGCAAGGCAGCGATGAAGGGCAAGAGCAAGGCCGAGCAGGAGGCTGCAGAGCGTGCACTCATCGCCGAGTTCGAAGCAGAGGGTGAGCGTTTAGAGGCGATCGCGGAGGGGCTGGTTCCGGAAGACAAGACAGTCAAGGTGCACTAGCACCCGTGTATAGATGTAGACAGATACTAATACGTCTTAATGATACCAACACGGCTTTGATGCTGCCTCGAGAGACGTTGGAGCTCGTCTTCGTGCACCTCTCCCGGGGGGATCTCGTTCCTGTGCTCGCTGCCAGCTCTCTCTTGCACCGGCTCGCCGCGCGGGTGCTCTACCGTGCGCTCGTTGACATCCCCCCGAAGCGCGCTGTGCGCCTCGTCAAAACCCTCGCGCGAAACGACCTCTATCCCCCGCTCGTCCGTCGATTCGACCTCGAATGGACCGAGAACACCCTCACTGCCAACTTTCTGCGTCTCCTGCACCGCACGCTCCGGCGCCTGCGCGCCCTGTGCTACCTCGGCCTCGAGTTCTCTGCCGCTGACAATACCACCCACTTTGCGTGGATTCTCCAGGGCTGCACCTTCTCGCTCCGCATGTTCACCACCTCGATGCGTTGCGAACCCCTCCTCGCGCGCTTCCTCGAGACGCAGCCCGACCTCGTCGAGATCTGTCTGCGCGGATTCCACCCCGCACCGCACCTCCTCTCCAGCGGAGGCGGGGGCGGTGCACAGTCCGACGCACGCTTCCAGCTCGCGCCCGACGCGCTCCCGCGCCTGCGGCACTTTCGCACGGTGCTCGCCTCGGCGGGGCTCACCGCCGCCTTTGTGCGCGGCCGTCCGATCGAGAGCGTGTCGATGTCGCTCTACCCGGGCGGCGGGGGCGGGGGCGGGGGCGGGGGCGGGGGCGGGGGCGGCAGCGGCGAGGGCAACGACGACGACGATGCAGCCGCCTCGCTCGATGCGCTCCTCCTCTCGACGCGCCCACTCCGCCGGCTCACAGTGATGTCGTTCGACGTCGGCGGGTCCCCCGCGGCGCTCCTCGCGGAGATCTCGGCGCGCCTGCCCGCGCTCGAGGCGCTGCACGCCGTCGTCTTCTCGAGGCACTCTACGCAGGCACGTTTTTTTTTTTTTCCCTTGCACTTTGGGTGTGTATGTGTGTGTGTGTATGTACGGTGGTGCTGACAGTGGACCAGGCATCGCTGCTCGAGACGGCGCCGTCGCTGAGCCGCTTCAAGGCGCTGCGCTATCTCACGTTCATGGCCCCCGGCAGCGGCAGCGGCAGCACGACGCGCCTCTCGTCGCCGCCGGAGAGCGAGTCCGAGGTGGCGGCCGCGTGGGGCAGGGCGTGTCCGACGCTCGAGACGATCATTCTTCCCAAGGGCATCGTGTGGGGGTGCGTCGACGGACGGTGGGTGTCTATGCAGGACATGTCGTGAGCGAGCGGGCGAGGGAGCGGGCGTGTGTATGTGCATGTGTATGTGTCTATAGCAGCGCGACCGAGGGCTAGGAATGGACTTTTTGCTTTCTTGCATCCACACACACAACGACCGTCTCGAGCGACACCCACGCGCGTCGACCAGCACTGCCCATGACAGATCCAGCGTAATGAACAGGGATTTGACATGGACGACCCCACTACGGTGGACACACACACACACGTCGTGTGGTCCCCATGACACTCAGACACAGTGGCCGAACAAACAGAAACGGTCCAAGCACCGCCCCAAGGGTATCCAAGGTATGCATCCTACTACAACAAAAAACAACACACACACACACACACACACACACACACACACCACGCCGACGCTTAACGCGAATACGAGGTGGCATAGAGTTACGAGGTAGATATGCTAAGTATAACGCGGAACCAGCAACACGGGATTAAACAGCGGGTACGGAATCTCAAGCACGCAAAAAGGCAGGGGAGAGAGGGGCAACCTCGGGTCGTGGCAAATCTCTACGTCAACGGGCAGGCGACGTGGCACGTCCAGTGGACGCCGAGTCCCAGCACCAACGCGTCGACGTGGCTGGCAGGGTGCCACTGTATCCACTGATCCGCCACGCCAGCAGACGAAAACACGAGTGATGGGGGGAAACAGCTACGAGACCAGGAGACGAATAATAGTCAAGACGCCCAATATGTATAATTTTTACTTTTCACGAGCCACATGTGCCCAGAGAGCAAAGAGAGGGGTGGGTATCGCACTCGGGTGAATCAACGGGTCAACACTGTGCAGAGTCGACAGCGGGATAAGAGGCCATCTGCACGTGCATGTGCATCGCTTGTTGCTGCTGCGCTCGCAGATAATGTTGCTGCGCAGACGTGTACAGCATCTGCTGCTGATATTGCTGAGCATACGTCGGGGTCGAGGGTCCGGTCACGGGCGTGGATGGACCGCTCGCCAACGGTGTGGATTGGCGTGAGCTCGCAGCCGAGCTCTTGCCCGGAGCATGTTGCAGACACTCGTGCTTTCCGCTCGCCAGCAATGCCAAGCCTATCGCGCCGTGATCGCCCGAGTGCTGGTAGTGGTACCGAAGCCCGTTCATGTTCTTGTATCGCCGCTGGCAGTCGCCGACGCCGCAGGCAAAGGGTCGCAGGCGGCGCTCGGCCTCGCGTTCGACCTCGCGCAACTCACCCTCGGTGATCATGTTGTCGTCCTCGCCGGCGGCCTCTCTGGCAGAGCGCTTGCTGGCGAGCAGTGCTTGCACCTGTTCGAGATCCTTTGGTGGGGCAAAGTTGCAACTTCCGTGGGTCATGTGGTACTTGAGCCCGTTTGCCTGCTTGTAGCTCTTGTTGCAATTCGGCTTTGGACAGCGGAACGGCTTTGACAAGAGGAGGGACGATGCAGGGCGGGAGAGGGTTGTGCTCGCACGGGGGCTGTTTTGTGACGACGACGACGACGACGACGACGATGACGGCCTGTTGGGAGCGGAGGGGTCGGGGGATGACAGATTCGCCGAGGACGAGGCGGACTGACGGGAGGGGGCGGACGGAGAGGGTACACGGGAGGTGGCGGGGGTGTTGGCGGGGGTGTTGGCGGTGGAGAAGACGACGGCGGGGGGGATGCAGCCGTAGGGGCTGGTGGGTTCGCTGACGGGGGAGAGGGGGGCATGCATGTCGTCGGTGGCTGGCGGGGAGGGGACGGTGCCAGGCATGGAGGATGAGTAATCCGAGTAGCGTGCATAGCCGTTGAATGGCTCGGGGGTTTTTGACAAATTAGGCAGGCTGTTGCGGGAGGAGGGAAAGGCAGCGATGGAGTGGCCGTGGATGGAGCGCGTGGGAAGGACGGCGGTGGTATCAAAGGCAGAGACGGGGGAACGGGGGGAGCCGTCTTTTGGGGGCTGGCCAAAGTGGTTGAAGGAGTGTGTGGGGTGGGAGGAGAGGGGGGTCGTGAGGGGTGTGTCGGGGGGGGAGGGGCCGGCGGAGGAGGGGGACGAGTGATCGACGTCGAGCTCCATGTCGTCTGGGTCGAAGCCGCCGTGGTGGTAGGCGGGGGGAAGGGGGTGGGCGGGATCGGGGACATACGGGAGCTGCTGCGCAGCGGGGAGGGGCTGGCGAGTTGCGGGAAAGGGGGCGACGGGGGAGTGCTGCTGGGGGCGGCCAAACTGGTCGACGACGACGACGTGGACCTCCTCAAAGTGCTGCACGAGGGCATGGAGGTCGTCTATCTGGAGGCCGCAGCACGAGTAGTTCCGACACTGGGATGAAACGGGTGAGAGGGAGGGGAGGGAGGGGGGGTCGCGTTGCGCACCAGTTCGTCCTCGCGGTCAAAGGCAGAGAGGGCGTTGAGGATGGAGCCGCGGTCGCTCTCGAGGGAGGAGGAGAGCTTTGCGCACTTGAAGTCGCTGGGGCTGTTTGGGGCGGGGTGTGGGGGACGGGGGCGGGGGAGAGAGAGGGGAGAGGCTTACTCGAGGGGGCCCAGGAGCTGGCCGGGGGAGCACCCGGGGTAGAAGCGGCTGCCATAGGAGCCCGCACGCCAGGAGAGGGGCGAGCCGAGGAAGTAGTTGGCGTCGGTGGGCGTGCATGCGATGGGCTGGGTCATGTTGAGAGTGGGAGCAAGAGAGAGCCGACGGTCGCCTATTTAGCACATCTCCTCCACTCTATCACTACTTTCCCACGTTTACTTCACCATGCCGTCCACGGTCCGATCATCAACAAACATGTGCATACACACACACATCTCGGCATGCCGGCAGGAGGCCACACTCTCTCTGCTGCCACAGCCTGGCACGTCGCTGGCGGGGAGGGGCGGGGCGGGGCGAGACAGGGAGGGGCGGGGAGTGGCGGGGCGGGGCGGGGCGGGGCAGGACGGGATGGGGGGGGGCGCTGCGGGCGTCGAGACTCGGACGCCGTGCTTGTTACGTCTGTCCTCGCGATGGCATGTCCCATACCCGGTCGGGCGCTGCAGCTGGGCTCTGCGGCGGTCCCCCGGCTAGCGCGGCCTCAAGGCTGCGTGGCGCATCGCCAGTGCCCAGTGGACACACTCGCCCCCAGCGACTCCACGCGTAGCCCAATCGAGCGTGCGTGTTGTTTCCCCGTATGAAACGCCGCACGCTCATCTACTGATCTCCACTCGGACTGCCAACTCTATCATCTGCCACTTAACCCCTCGGCTCACGTGACAGACGGGATCAGCCCTGCAGATCGCTCAATCACCGCGCCAAGGGGCTGCTCGCTGCTCATTGCGTGACACCCAGCTGGTGGTGGTGGTGGTGGTGGTGGGATGGGGCAGACCCGCGCACTCGGACGAGACCGTGTCCTCCTCCCGCGCAACCCGTATTGTCCCCGCCAGCCGCCAGAGTCGACGTGAAACACTCGCCCCCTGCACCGAGAGTACGGTAAGCAGCATCCCATGATCGGGGCAATGCGACGACCATCCACGTCAGGCCCCCCTCCACCTTGTTTTGCACTGCCAGTCGCGCGTCACTTGTAAGCGTCTGACAGCCGGGGGGGGGGGGAGGGGAACCGAATCCCAGACGCGGCTTGCTGTCGGTGTCCGGCCGGTATGTCGGCGACCCTGACCCGTCCGTCGCCCGCCCTTCTGGGGGTGCGTCCTGCGAGGGCGCGTCGACCGTGTCTAGTCACTGGCGCTGGCTAGCAGCGGAGTGCTGATATGCGTAGATCCCGCCCTCGTTTGGACGCTGCACGCCTGTCACCGGGGACCCTCTGCGTCCATCGCGTTGGTCCATCTGTACGAGAACGCAGTGCTTCACGGAAACGTTACGGCCTCTCCCGTCAGTGTAGCGGTGTGCTCCCGAGCTCAGTCGAATGGAAGCCCCCCGTACGGACCCGTGCACCGCAACCAGGACGAGACAACTACCGACTGATGGTCTATTTCGTTTCCGCAATCATTGGGCCATGCTGACGACGAGCGGCCCCGAGTTGTGGCCTGCCTGTTTGTTCGTGACGCCGACGCATGATCCGGACCCTGTTCCTCGTACAAGCACCTTGGGCCGTGTAACGTGAATCCCCCTCGCCCATACATAATGCATGCCTCCATACCACGGCTCGCCTCTCCTCGGGTCATGATGGCGACATCCGAGACAAGCACATCTCCATCGCGGCGCACATTCAAGAGGATCGACCTCGTCAGCGTGGGTCTTTCCATCCAAGACCCTGCAGAGACAATCCTCAGCCACGTCGATCGATCGATCACTGCGCCAACTCGTCTATAATCACACACCCACCAACACTTGCCGTGTCTCCGTGTAGGTCCAACAGCACGCACGCACGCACGTCTCTTCTCTCGGTCATACCGATCTTTTCGTGTCCTTTGCCCGCGGACTCAGACCCTGCGCTGTTCCGATCATCAGACCTAGAGACAGAAGCCCACACAGAGCGTCCACGTTCCAGTGCGAGGGTCAACAATGAATCTTCCCATAGACGCGGGTAATGAATTAACCTTGCAACAGACGCAGAGACTAGGTTCCGACAATGTGCGTGTGCATCGGAAACAGTTGCAATGAAGGGTCTTCTTATCAACGGGCTTCGCGGTTATGGCCTAGCCCTTGTACAAAGTTACCGTGGGGCGGCGGCAACCCATTCAGGTTACATTGTCCGCCAGCACCCCTCTCTCACTCATCACAAACCTAATTCCATAGTAGGGACAGTCTCGCCTCTTGGGTGGACTTTGGAAGCTGCGTTACCAAGGACACCTACGCCAACAGCATGGCGGACAAACAACGATGGGAACCACTGCGATATCGGGGGAAAACAAGTACAACTATGGAGGATGCGGGCATTGTCCTGGCGCATGGTGTGGTACCCCGTGCTGTCGGTAATGGTGTTGGTGATGAGGTAGATGCAATGGCTGTACAAACGCCGGGGGTTGTGAGTACCCGTAGGGGTGCTGGGCGGGTGGCGTCGCCATAAGAGGTCCCGCGGCTTCGTCACTCGAAAGGAACTGAACTAAGCGCACACCAACAGGGACGTCGTTATCACTCACCCAAACACCGTCTTGATAAGGTCGTCCAGCATGGCCTCTTTCTTCAATCTTTCTTCGCTTGCTTGCGCCCGTGCCACTCTGCACGTACGTTGCATCGATATTCAGGGATGCTGAAATATCACATCGACTCACCTCAGTTCTTCAATGAGCGCAGCGTGGGTCTCCAGTGCATATCGCCACTTGGCCTTTTGTACCACATACTTTACAAGTGCCGGCGAGCGGCCAAGTATGAGGCCCGTCTGAGGATCCATAAGCCGGGCGAGATGTGGGGGTAATCCATCGTCGTCATCGTCGTCTTCTGACGCGCCATCGACAACCTCCTCCTGCTTGGGAGCAGGATTATCAAAGTAGTCATTCCCTAGTGCACCCGAATCCGAGGGCGATCGGGGTTCGACTTTGAACGTGTTGAACGCCGATGGCGGCTCACTGGGTTGGGCGTTTGGAGTGTTCGATGGCGGCGAATCTCCGCGCTTGCGCTTGCGCGACCCACCACGGCCGGACGGAGGTGGAGGCATGTTGTGCTGGAGGCGCATGTGCTTTGCGAGTGCATCGGAGCGGGTAAAGGATTTATCGCACTCTGCACACACGAGTCAGACGACGAGACAAGACGTCCAAGACACCTCGACTCGCCTGGTCGGGAGCATATAAAGGGTTTCTCGCCCGTATGCGAACGGATGTGCGAGATGAGCGCAAAGCGAGACGTCTGGGCAAGACCACGGCGGCTGCACGTGGACCATTCACAGGTATAGTTGGACTTGTGGACGCCAATGTGGGCTAGGATGGGCACGTCACCGGAACGCAGTCAAGGTTAGGCAGGACATGGCTCACTGGAGTGGATGTGCTCGATGAGCGTGGGCAGGTGATGGAATACGATGCCACAGTCGTCCCAGAGACACGCCACGGTGTCGACACCTTGTTCGGCGGTGGGTGCTGTGGAGGACGGCCCAGGTGACCTGGGGGTCTCCTCCAGAGCGGACGTAGGCGCATAGGAAGGCTCATCCTCGTCCGAGGAGTCCTCGTACTTGAACGACGACTGCGAGAACGACGGCGACGGTGAGCGGAATGCTGGCACCGGCGAGTACATCGTGGACGGCGTCGAGCAGCTGTTTGTCTCTGTTTGATCTACATTAACTCCACGCTTTCCCTGATCGCCCGTGCAACTCGACGTCCTTCATCAACATTGCGGTCACCTTCACCCTTGAACCTTCAACAGATATGTCGCCACGCATTTTGGTGGCACGTTGCTCGTACCGAGGTCAGTGTGTCGGCCGTGTACGTCGGGACATCCCGACTTTGTAAACTGCACCGGCGACGGTGATCATCCTATCCTTATGCACGCCCTCCGCTCGAGCCGTAAGCACCTAGTGCTAGCTTCTCCGAATTGCTTTCCGGCACCTAGAAGAACTGTTGATATCGTCATTCACCATGCGTATCTGCATCGAACCTTTCAAGAAAAGTTGCAACCAGCGTTCCCGCTGTGATTTCAGCTTGTACGAAACCTCTGAATCACGACAGGACGTACATACACTACCCATCCAATGACCCATCACAATTGTTTTCTTACTGTCATGTACGTCAAGCACTGCCCTGACACCTTACGCATAATGAACGGTCGATACCTCATCGACATCACCGCTCAATGTATTCACTCTAGGTCAAACGTAATGGTCTCACGTAGAGTCCAGCTCAGAGGCCTCTACAACAGGTCTAAAGTTTGCGCTCGAACCACCTAATCCATGAATGAATAGAATGGGCTCGAGTGCGGGCGAAACCCCTGGAGGAATCGAGGTATGCTCAGCCTGCACATTCGACAATGAGGAAAGACTGTCTGTCGAACTATTGAATTTCCAAGCAGGCCAGTGGAAGAACTAACGCACATGCCCATATACAGGCGATATAACGGGTTGTGTTATGGCCCTTGCAGTGAATAGTGATATAGCCTGGGACAGATGCCTTCCACTCCAGTTAATATTGGCTTTTGAGTTCAAAGTTGGTTAGATTGTCGTTCCTCATGGGACTCATTGTCACCGACTTCGTCCTCTTGATTTGGACAAAATCACTCTGCAAGCTATCCATAAACTGGTGGCATACATCCGACAGCCTTCTGTGATCCCCTACGGCGTGGTGGAACGTGTGCGTGTCCTCTCGAGTGAGCGGCGCAAAGCATCTACCTTGATCGTTTCGCCTCGTGTCATACTTCTAGAAGCCAAATTACGGGAAGATGCGGAGCTTGGTTGTCCACGGTGCGCTGTTATCATAACGTTCTCGATTGGCTTCTTCAATTCTCGCCGCTCTTCGTTGAAGCCACCAATGTCTAGGAGAGAAACTTGACTGAAGGTCGGTTCCACATGACTGAGCTACTTTTAGAAGAGAAATGCTTGTCCAAGACTATCGGACGGTTCCAAACTCAATCTTTGGGTTTCAGCATAGCTTGTATTTCGGGGCCTATGCGGATGAGTACCCCGTCTTTGCTTTCTCCCGTGCATACTTTAGCTGTGACCCATCCATGACCTCCGACTGCCGCTGAGAGGTGGGGTTCACATCCTCAATTTCCTACCAGTCGTTTTTTTTTTTTTCATACGTGAATCTACTCCAGGTTAAAAATCAACGATGCCACCAGACGGCTTCCGATTCCTATGACCACTCACTGTTATACGAACGATGTACCGGGAAAACATTCTGAACAGTCAAGCCAGTTCGTTGCGACCCGTGAGGTTCTATGGCCTGATAATTACTGCGGGTACAATTGCTACGACCGCTTGTCACGGCCTGGCCAGTCGTCTTGCCAAGCTCGAGAGGAACATTGTTTTGAACCTTGCATCGTTTGGATGAAATTATGTCACGGTCCATAATTTGCCCAGTAAGACGACGTTTCAGGCTAAATATTTCCACTGTGCACCACGATCAGAACGACTGGTTGTGCAACGTCCAGTCCAATCCTAATGCTGAATCGTTGCACTGACGGACTGTATTTCGTCTGCGGCAGCTACTCCAAGACACGGGATGGTGAATGCTCAGCCGTACTTGTTCGTTTTCTACCTGTGACTCCAGTCTCCAGTGCTGCCAAGACTTGAGTCACGGGTGGAAAACGACGTTCGACGTGCCCTTACGGTCAAGTACACTTGCGGTATCGTTTCACAGGTGTTCCTGACTGTTTCTGACCCGAATAGCTGTCCTCGTGACGAGTACATGGGACCCCCCTCGATACCCGCCACAATCCGCCCTCTATCGTGCTGACAGCGGATAGGATAATTACACTGGATACTCCCCTGAAGACAGACAAGCCTGGTTCATGTCGGCGGACTGGGAGGCGATCCTAATGTTCCACGAAGCCTGTCTGGCAAAAAAAAAAAAAAATGCGATAGTGACTGGGAGTATCCCGACTGGGTGATATTGCTACTGCAACGGACCCAAGGCGGACACCCACACGAAAAGTTCCTGGATAGTGAAGGTCAATTTCGATGGCGATGGTGGGACCCCTCATCCTCGTTCGATGGTGACCAGCTCGAGAATGTATGTATATATTATGAACGCACTGATCGCAGCAAACGAGAAGCTTCATGTCATAATGATTGGATCATTTGATTGTGGGTGGTTGTATCATGCCAGCTTGAAAAGGTTTTTCACTGAGAAAAACGTACGTATCCTCGAGGGAAGGATATTTCCCTCAAGGAGATGGAAGAACGTCCTAGAGTTGCTGAGCACTTCGACATACAATGTCGTCGTATCTTTTCGCTGTGGATCGACGCATGTCACGTTCAGCGCCCAAGGCACTCGGGTCCTTGTTGATCAATCACCGCCTGCTACTACCCTACTGGGGCATACAGGATGTTAGAGCGCATGACTTGATTATGCAGAATTTTCCTTCTGACCAGTGAGAGCGCAGGTGGCCGCGGGCATCCAAGTCGTAGCACCAGAGTTACAGAGGAATATAACGCTCTGTTCGCCAGAACTTGGTGGCTTGTTCAGATGCCCTGCTAAGCGCTACCACGGGTAATGCCATTACAGTAGCATCTAATTAGGTGCTCGGTGAGTTAGTAAATATTTATACCTCGCGCCATCAGAGTCACTTCATATACGCCCACCGTGGTAAGCTGAAAGCTGGAAGCATGGCGTTTCAGCAGGTCCTGAAACACTGAATCAGCTGATGCGCCCTGTAAAGCGGAGTTGTACTAGTAGTCACTACGGTGCAATCGCAGTCCATTATTTGGAAGGCACCAGACCTCCTCATTTGAAGGTCCTATTTCTCCGCTCAGATGAGGGAAAGTTTCACGAGCGGAGGTATATAGGCCGGGATTCCACACCGTCATGATCGTGAGCGTTCCTTCCCGTCCTGACTCGAGTCATGGCTGCGCCAGACGTTCAACGTGCACTTCCAACCAACTATAAGTGAGTGACTGATCAGATCAACATGAATTTTCTGATAAACATCTTCCAGTTGGGATCCAGCAGCCATCCCTGCGACAAGCACATGGGTACCTCCCCGATGGTGTGTTTGAGGCTCCAGCCAGCCATAACCCCTCTAACTGTGGACAGGATGATGGCACCGGATACTCCATCGAGAACCCCCAAACCTATGAACAGTAACGGGCTGGGAGAGGCATGGGATCCCCGCTATCCATCTTTCCATGGAGTCGATCTGGTAAGAATAATATGACAGTCGACTGATGACATGACTGATTACTTGCTTGAACAGACCAAGGCGGACCCACGCATCAAAGTTCCTAGTGTGGAAATCAGATCTGGCAGTGATGATACAGTCGTTGCATTCGTTGATGTCAACATCCTTGACTCCACTGGCGCAGAACCGTACCGAGGAGATGTGCTCGTCAAAGGAAAGCGTATCGTCAGCGTTGGTAGCAAAATCACACCCGAGACGCTGCAAGGTGCCCTTGTCGTCGACGGTCGGGGCCGAACTCTTATGAGCGGCCTCTGCGACGCCCACGCCCATGCGACATTTATCAATTCACCCACCCTTGATGACATCACTGCGTTACCCATCGAAGAACACACGGTACTTTCTACCCGGAGTGCGAGACAGTTCTTGGATAGTGGTTATACAATGTGTGGTAGGTTGTCATTCCTTTCCGACTTTCTTCGACCGACTGTCTGTCCTCAGTTGGTGCGGCTGCGGCTAAGCCGCGCATGGATCTTGTCGTTCGTAACGCTATTCAAGCTGGCGACATACCTGGCCCTCGCTACCTCGCCAATGGTCAGGAGGTAAGTACCTTGTTGTACTCTGGGATGGTATGTTGGATTCGCTAGATGGCGCCGCGTGGTGGTGCGCTTTGTGAAGGGATCACTACATACGTCGAAAGCCCTGAGGAAATTACAAAGATCATTTATTCGTTCGCTGATGCAGGCGTTGACTGTGTTTGTATCCCTCTCGCCTTTATTTCTCCCTCTGATTTTAATGGCGATCTCCTAGATCAAACTATCTATGAGCGGTGACGAGATCCTCGAAGACCTTCGTGCAGAGGATACTACTTTCGTCGACCAGCTTGTTGCTGCGGGTGTCGAAGCCGCTCATGCCAAGGGCATTCGTGTTTGTTCTCATGCTCGCTCCGATAAAGCTGTCCGCCAGTGTCTTCAGTATGGGGTCGACATTCTGTACCACGGATGTAAGTCCTGGTCTTTGATGGGATCAAGCTAACCAAACCTATGTAGCGTTCATTTCCGACGAGGCCATGGATGCCCTCGAGGCTCAAAAGGATCGGATCTATGTCGCTCCAGCTTTGAACATTCTCTACTCGTCCTGGCTTGTCGCTGACAAGGAACAATGTACAATTCTGCGCATTTAGTTTTACCCGTACGGTCTCTAACCTTTTCAATGTCTTCTTTAGTCAATTTCAAGAAATCATTCGCGCAAAAGTACAAGCGAGAACTGGACATATGTATTGCTGCCCTGAAGGAAATGAAGAAACGTGGTATAAAAATTCTTCCAGGAGGTGATTATGGGTAATGTCTTTTTTAATCCACCATGATTCGAAGCACGCAATCTCATTTCTATCGTATCAGCTTCGCATGGACACCCCATGGGTACATATAAATGCCTTGATCATCAGATAGAAGCTCATTCTCTCTAGGTCTTACCAGGACCTCGAGCTCTTTGTCAACCTTCTTGGCTATACGCCCATGGAAGCTATTCTGTCCGCCACGGCTCTAGGAGGGGAAATCATGCTGCATCCCCACGAACTAGGCAAAGTCCAGCCAGGGTACTTCGCGGACCTTATTCTCGTCGACGGCAACCCACTCGAAGATATCAGCGTTCTGACCCCGACGAACGGAAAGCTTGATGTGATCATGATCGTAGGTGGTTTGCTTCGTGACTGAAAATTTGCGATATTGAACGGGGATATCCAGAATGGACAGATCCACAAGGTCAAAGATGCGTGGAACCGGAGACAGTGAACGAATGTGTTGAAGTCCTTTCATGTCGACACCTGCTGTCTATGAGTCCTGCTCGGCCCTCGACTGGTTGTCAGTTCTGAAACTTTGTAGCGATCATCACACTGTAAAAATGTACATCATGACTCAATGTCGCCTGTGCCAAGAGGCAAGTTACTCCTTGTCTGAGTTAAACTTTATGAACAACAGCAAGACGGTGAACGACGCTATCAACTAGAGACCGACATATATACCACGAACACATCCATCGATCCTGGTATACTCATAGTCTTGTTCAGCGCGAAACGTAGTACGGGTATTATCCAGGCGGTCAGACACCTCCAACATATCTTGATAGAGCGTCGGCACGACCTCATTCATCCGATCATTATCCGGAGCACACATCTTCCCAACAACAGACTTGAATCCACAAGTTTGCATCGCCGACGGGGAGATGGACCACCTCGTCCTGAGTCACGTTGTCGTCCTCGGCAGTATTAGGGCAAGCGGAAAGATGCGGAATTATTCAAGTCGTACTGGAAGAGGTCCATCGTGAAGAGCGAACCTCCACTCGTGGGATCGTGACATACAAGGTGGACCCGTTGGTATGTGCTCGGCTTTTCTGCGACTCTGCCAGGTGGGGGTCAGGACTCCGCACCTTCAGTGCGTGTGAAGATGGCGAGACTCTCGATCCATAGACCAAGGCTGGTCAGTTCTGAGCTCATGAAGGGGAGTTCACTCTGCCCAAGGGTGGTTGCTCAACCGGTGACAAAAAAAGCTCTTCCCTTCAGAATCCGTTGGGGGAGGGTTGCCTGGCACGAATGAAGGCGATCAGGATAGAGGCGATCAGGATAGGCCGATCACCAGATTAGTTGTACCGAGTGGCAAGCTCCGCTGCAAACTCGTTTAACCATATCGACCAGTCTGGGTGTCTGGGTGGACAGAGATGAAGTACTATAATCAAGAAAAATGGCTCCATTGAAGAGGTGCGGTAGGTAACGGCCGATTACTTCTCGGTCGAGGCCAATCACATCATGGAGATCTACCATGCACGAGGCTTCTTACGCCGGCAGATATACAAATTGCGGGGTCGCTCGATTGACTGATCTGAGTGTCCCCGAGGACGAAGCTGGAGTGGTTTCGTCGAGGACCGCTATTTCGCCGAAGTGACCGCAACGAGTGAAGAGACAAGCCGCGAGGATGTTCCAGGACTCAGTGTGTCTGTCGAGCACTGCTAGAGCAAGAATTAAAGCCTTTCAAGGTCTACTATCGTTCCGAGCTTGTCGTAACAATCACCGAGACAAATTGAAAACCCCATCAGAGAGATAAAACGCTTCAGGTTGTGTGGTTCCAGTACGTTCAGACGCCCAAAGTTTATGTGCCAAAAGCACGGCCTTCACGCCTTTAGGCTGCCTCGCGCCAGAACTGCAATAAACGGATTAGAATGTCTCGGATTTGACCAGTCGCGACAAATAGACGACACAATGATCGATTTCTGGCCTGCTGGCTCTTGAGCGCATCCAAATATCGAGTGTCGCGTGCAGAAGTAATTAGATTCGGGGCGAATTTGAGAATGGTAGAGGAAATGGGCAAGATGCAGAAGAGCACGATGATGATGACGGAAAAATTAGTACCAATGTAGGCGCACACCCGGAATAAGTCAGAGTAACTTGAACATGAAGGTCCCGTTAGTCGAGTGGTTCAATAATGTGGTATCCGGACAGCCACGGCACTCGGCATAACCTGTACACATTGGAAGCGAACAAGTGAGCGCAGGTCCAGTGTCTGATACACTTATTGATCGCCTCCTACTGGCAGGACGTCTCAACTCCGAAGCTTGGTATGCAACAGGAATTTCGTTGGTAATGAGTTGTCGTGTCGTCATGCACCGGAAGCACTTGCAAGACCCTCTGAAACAACTCTCATCGGAACCACCACATGTGGCTTCTCTGGCTCCTTGGTGTTGTCCTTTTGACGGCTGGCGTCCACGCCGCAGTCCTTCAGCCCCAGATCCCATCTGTACAAACATTTTATCCGGACCCACTGGGACAAGTGTTCACTCTCAGCACAGAAACACAAATTTTTGTCGACGAAACTCATGTGTTTGATGACAGCCCTCACGTTGACGGACCTGCGCTGCTCGACTTCGCGGAGACTTTCCGATCCGATTTAGTTCATCTGTCGTCCCTAGCGCTGCCTCCAGTCCAAGCTACACCGTTTAACCAGGCCCATATCGATGGAAGTGGTTCAGCCATCTTCCTTACACTTAATTCCTTAAGCAACCACACGCTTTACTCAGGCATCCCGACACCCGAGGCTTATGACTTCTTTGTCTCAAATTCTTCGTATGTTATATCTGGCTCCGGGCCAATTGGCGCGTGGTGGGGAACAAGGACACTGCTGCAACAGCTCGTGTTGTCTGAGAAAGGACACAGTGGAACATACACCTTCCCAGCCGGAAACGGCACCGACAGTCCCGGTTGGGAAGTGCGAGGTTTCATGCTCGATGCTGGGCGCCATTGGTATACGACCGAGTTCCTTGGTATGCACCTCCTCATCGTGGACAACTGTTCGTGTTTATCATCGATCTAGCTGAGATCTGCACATACGCGTCCTTTTTCAAGATAAATGAATTCCATATTCATGCCTCTGACAATCTCTGGATACCTTCGCTACTCCATGGTCCTGGCTGGCGTTCACTGTACTCCGGGTTCCGGTTCAAACCCCCCCAAGACTCGCAGATTGCTGGCCTCGTCTCTCGTCGCAACGAATCGTGGAGTTCTACGAACTTTGCTAATTTACAGTCACACTGCGCACGGCGTGGTGTAACTATTGTGCCTGAGATCGACACCCCTGGTCATTCCCTCGTGATATCACAGTGGCGCCCCCACTTGATGCTGAACGGGACACCTGACTCCCTCAACCTGAGTTATCCCGAAACCATACCCACCATCCGGTCTATCTGGTCCCAATTCCTTCCTTGGTTTTCGTCCCCCGAGGTCTCTATCGGCGCTGACGAATATTTACCGTCACTCGCCGATGAATACACGTCCTTCGTGAACGAGATGTCATCTTACATTGGAGGAGTCAGTGGGAAGAGTATCCGTGTCTGGGGCACATACGAACCAAGCAGAACCTCCACCATATCGACCAATGTGACGATACAACATTGGGACTTTCCATCCGCCTCAATTCCCCTTAGACTCTTTGACGCTGGCTATCGGGTAATTAACTCGGAGAAAGCATTCCTTTACCTCGATGGAAAGATCCCTGGAGAAGGAGGCTTTCCCCAGACGCTGAATGTTTCACTCCTATTTTCTGGTGCTACTCCAGAGGGCGGTGGATGGGCACCTAATATCTTCACCGTAAACGATCCTGCAAACAACACAGCCTACAACACCACGGGACTCCGGGGTGCCATCTTTGCACTATGGAACGACTGGGGGTCAAATGCCACGACACCCCTAGAGACCTACTACCAACTGTCACGGTCTCTTGCCGTGTTCGCGGAGAAAACCTGGGCAGGATCTGGAATCCGCTCTTCGGAGCTCACAATGGCGCAGTTCGAGGCCGCTTATCCCCCGCTGAATTCTCGCGCCCCAGGACAGAATTTAAACCGTGCTGTGAGGAATAGGACATCAGGCGATGTTGTGTTTGCGTTCAAGGACTTGCCTTTCTTGCCGTTTCACACCGGTGTGGAATCCGTTGGTCCCCCATATACCCTCTCATTCAGTGTACGGCCTTGTGCTGTCGATGTGCGTACGGAAGGAGCTACTACGGATGCGGAACTGTTCAAGGGGACCGATTCTTCTTTGTATGCGTCTTCTCTTACGTTCGCCTCTAATGCAGAGTATTATCCCCTTCCTCCTGCCTTCCAGCTGAAACCGGACGTTTGGACAAACGTGACGGTTCAAGCCACTCGGGAATACACGTTCGCAACCGTCGTTCAGGGGAGTGACCATACAGAGACATATTGGTATCAGACCACGCTGAACATATGGGGCGATTACCTTACGCAAGCGAACATGTCGTTCGCTGCGCCATCCGCGGTCATTGGGAGCGAGGGGTTTAGAGGTAACATAGCCAACGTTGTGTTGCGTATCGACTGAAATGTCACCTTCTGGAATCTGCCCTCACATGCACGCGTTCCATCAGAACGCCCCGACCAGTGCTCGCTTGACTTGCTCGGTTCCCGCCATGGATTCTGATGGCTTTCTCGTTCTGGCGTGGGTGAACGGTGGGACCTTGTTCTGCACATCGTTAGTCGATATCCACCGTCGATAACCCTCCCCACCCCCCTTCTCTGTCGTGTTCCGGCAAGAGATCGAACAACACCATGGCAAAACTTTGCCTGGATTGCGGTAAGGAGTTCAGATGCTAGCTCGCCTCCGCAGCTGATGACGAAATCTCAGGCGTCTGTGACTAGTCATGCTGCACCAACTGAATCTTGACATCGTCTTTTGACTTTCCGTTCCAACTACAGTACCTGAATTGCACTACCAGTCAGTGGACTACAGCAATAGCAGTTCAGATGCCGCAATCGGACGTTGACTCGAGCGGGCAACAAAACGAACGCTCCAATCTTTGAATGGAGTGCTCTTCCATATGGCTCAGGGTGAGCAGTGTCCAGATCCGAGGTCGCAACGCCCGCGGGACGAACACTGCTGTGCCAACCTATGTTTCCTGTGATGGTGTTTCTATAAGCCTGTCAGTCCACTAATACTTCTACCCGTGTGGTGTGATATAAAGATCCCAGCACGATCTCCAGGCCCTGCCCTTAGATCTGCAACTCCCAAAGTATGTTAACCGTGTCCGCCTCGTCACAGCGACCGGCGAACATTTCTAGCAGATGGCCCAGCCCGTTTCTTGCTCATGCACACAAAACTCCTCTCGCTCAACATGCGTTGGTTTGGCCGCCATATCATGTGCTACCTTCCTCTCAACAGTCCCCCTTCCAAACTAACCAACCCCACTGGCCATGTGTTCATCACTATCCCGCCAGCAACCAGCCATCTCAGTCGCAACACCCGTCGTCTCGTTCCAGGCTGGTATTTGTATCGAACGCCTGTCCACAGTGCCAGAGACAACCCAAGCTTCCAGATCATCGCTTTTGCTCTGTCGCTTGCAACCAGTCTGCCGCTCGCTCTGCGCCACGACTCATATACCTCCCCCCGCATCATTCGTTGTTCATCGATGGTGCGCGTTACAGGATTTTTAGGGGGAAATGGAAAGTTGACTCGACGACTCTCTTCACCTAGTTGCAACGCAATTCGTGCACTGCTGGAAGTCAGGACCGCATCCGAGGGTGCTGGGCGTCTATATGATCACCTGGACGGAATCGTCTCAAAGGCGCTTTGAAAAGTATCGGTGAGTCCTTCACCGCCTTCCCATCTATTTTTTGTCCGCCGAATGGAACACACAGAGATGCTGTTGAAGCCCGAGGACGGTTCAAGTGCAAGGGTTGCTTTTCAGGTAACGAACAGAAGCGGTTTCGGAGCACGGTTCGCGCGTGTACCTTGGGTGAGCGAGGAAACCACTTTCCTTGCCGCAACGAGGCGTGCTGGATGTGTGAGACGATTTGGCGGGGGTTCGAACCACACCTTGAACGCAAACGGTGCCTTCCGTTGTACGTTTCGATTTTTCCTCCGGGGGTAGCCCCCCAAGGGCAGCTTTCTGATGGCGATGCGTCTAGAAATGCCGGGGGCATCCGACTCGGGGCGGGTGTGTATACCAGTCATACGTCCTCCAAGTCAGGTTTTCCAGAGACTCTGGTATGAGTGGTATGTCTAATGGGTAGTTTTCAGGGCTGACCAATACGCTGAGAATATCTATGATCCGGGTTCGAGAGTCAAGACCATGCTGGTGTGCCGTGTCGTTATCGGCAGACCCTACGTGACCTGCTATGAAGATCCGGTGATGAGGCGGCCCCCTTCGGGGTATGACTGTGTGGGTCGACTGTCCGTGTCGCTTCAGGTCGTGTCCTCATTCCGTTCTTTTCTTTGTTGTGCGGTGTAGGTGCTTGGAAAACCGGGATACGACTTTGAGGACGACGAGTGCGTGGTTTATGATGCGGATGCCATCCGCGCAGCATACCTCGTCGTGTACGACGGCGCTTGAGCTCGTATGCGCGCGGCACATCGACTCGGAATGCACTACTAATCGCCGAACCACGGTCTTCCCCGTCCATAAAGCGATGTCATACCATGCGCTTGCGTTGTTACCTGGACATCGAAGTATGGACGGGGAAACGGGGACTCGATGACCACAGCTTTACAGGACGTCCTCGCGAAATACTTACAGGTGGCTGGTTGATTAGATTTCTTTCTCTTGTTGCTGTATGTCTGTCGTTCACTATACCTTGCCCTGGATGCCACAAAGAGTGAACGCAATAGATCTAAATTTGGATGACTAGAATTAATCGCCAGCGAAATCCTACTGTTCTCAGATACTCTCCAGTGGCGACTCCAAGCGGGATCGCCTTTCAAGGTGAGTCACACACAGGGAGCATCAGAGACGGGTGTGCACCTCTGGGAGCAAGACCGGTGCAGCGTAGCTAGATCGGAGGGCACCCCGCTCCCCTTTTTACTTGTGTGACTGTGTGCGTGAGACGGCAGGACCAAGTTGTCTACCTCGTGCAGTCCAGCAGTCGCGTCGTGCACGGGCCATGCTAACGTCATGGCAGCCCTAGATACAGCACGAGAGGACACGAAGACGGGTCTCTGGCACGACCTGGACTGCCGCTTGGCCCGAACTTTGTACACCCACTCGTTGATAAGCGTGTCGAGGGTCGTGTGGTTACCAAGGACCCACTCGCGATGACAGCTTGATAACGTCGTGTGATGAGTCGACACGACAAGGACAAGATCCGGGACGGTGTCTGTCCGAGCACGCCATACTGGTACGCCGACTCTGCGACCCACATTGTGCGTGTGAGCTGATAAGCCTCCTCGTGTCTCCGTCCGAGGGGGCTGCTTATGGGCTGCTGAGCTGGCAGATGTGAAACCCTCGCGTGACGACCGTCGACCAATCAGACGGGTGACGTACACCCGCACGCACTGCACTATATAAGCTAAGCCAGCCCCCTCAGACAGCCTTTTTCTACACCATGCGCGGCCTCACCACCGTCACCCTCGCCCTCGCGGGCCTCGCCGCACATGGCCTCGCCCTTTCTGTCCCTCCCCGCAGAAAGACGCTCGCCTTCGGTCCTCTCCTCCCCCACGCCCGCTTCCAGGCCGTCGACCTCCCCCTCGACGCCACCAAGGACCCCTATGCGGTCGCGCGCGAGTTCCTCGGCCAGTACAGCGACGTCGGAGCAGGCCGCGCATACATCGTCCGCCCCGACTCGTACACCGACCACGCGACCGGCGTGACCCACGTCTACGTCCGTCAGACCATTGGCGGCATCGAGGTCGCCAACGCACACATCAATCTGAACATCAAGGACGGCAGAGTCCTGAGCTTTGGCGACTCTGTACGTCTCCCTCCCTCCGTTCCGCTTTCGCTGACCCGTCTGCCGTAATCCCAGTTCTTCGCTGGCCCCGTCGAGCAGAATTCCCATGTCTCTGTCCACCCGCACGCCCACCACTGTGCCCAGCTCTCCACCGCGGTCGACGTCCACCGCTACCTTCTCCAGTCTCCCCTCGTCTCGCCCGACCATACCAGGGTCGCACATGGACTGGCCACGCTCGAGCACCTTCACCTTTCGAACTGCGCCAATGTCCCCTCTTTCTCCCTCGCAGGCAACGCCGAGGTCGACATGGACCCAAGACGGCCCCTCCTGGCCTTCCTCGCATCTGCTCTGCCAGAGCACCACCCCGAGTACGCCGCTCTGGAGGATAACCACGAGGAGCACGTGTCCAACATCGTGGTGACCCCAGAAACGCACCTCCTTGGCGACCATGCGTCCCTGGGCATGACGTTGACCAACGTCCCCGGTGCCGTCGGCGAGGTCAAGGCGCGCATCGTCTGGATCCAGGTCCCCACAGACCACGGCGTCAAGCTCGAGTTGGTTCACCGTGTATGCGCACGTGACTCTCTTCTCGTCCCTCTTCTCACCCGTCCCACTCTCCCAGTTCGAGGTCGAGTTGGAGCACAATTGGTACGAAACCACCGTGACAGCATCGACACCCCACCGCATCGTCAGCGTCGTCGATTGGGCCAGTGATTCTCCGGTGCCCATGCCAATCATGGGCGAGGGTGAGTGCAGACTTGCTCCTCGTCCGTGGCTGTCAGAACCTGATCGTCGACCTCGTACACATTTTGTCTGTGTAGGTCGTCCCCTTCCAAACCTCGGTGCCTTCGTTCCTCCAGGGACCATCTTTGACTCGGTGGCTTCTGCAAAGGGCGCGGCAAGGAGACCAGGTCCGTGTGTCACTTGATGGTCTCTCCTGATCGCTCATTCGTCGCAGGTTTCAATGCGTATGCTCCCGTTCCAAAGAACCCGCAGGTTCCTCAATTAAGCAAGGCATCTTATCTCGTCTTCCCATGGGGAAACAATGATCCTGTAGAGGCCGCATCGAGAAAAGCCCTGGCTTATGGTAAACCTAGTATGTATAGTCGCCAACTTCAGGTGTCCAACCCGACACTCTTCCTCAGCGACTGCGAAATACCCCCTATCCTATGGTAGAGAAGTGGTGAAAGAGTTGGGTGACAACCTCGCTTCTCCCGCGGGCTGGCACACGTTACCTTGCTCTAATGACCCCAGCGTGGACAAGGACGACAAGGCTTCCTGCGGTAAGTCTTGGCTGGCAACCATCTCAAATGCGGATGTATGACCTCTGTCAAGCGAAATCCTACTGGCGCACGACCAAGACGACGTGGGGCAACAACATTTTCGCGCACGAGAATTGGGACGGTAGAAATGCATGGATTCTTAATGAGCGACCGATAGGTCTCGATCCTGCTCACTTTTATCGATTCTCCGCTCACACCTATTTTCAGCTCTAGACGATTCATTCTCATACCCATATTCCCCTCGACCGGCAGAAAACGAAACAGAGTCCATGGAACAAGCAAAGGGACACATTAATGCAACCGTAACGCAGTTGTTCTATACCTCCAACATGGTTCATGATCTCTTTTATCGGTAAGTAGACGCAGTTGATACTCTGTCCTCTCACATTCAACATTCGTCAGCTATGGCTTTACCGAACCGGCAGGCAACTTCCAGCAATTCAACTTTGAGAGAGGTGGTGAGGAAGATGACGCCATCATTGCAAACGCACAGGATGGCAGTGGATTCAACAATGCAAACTTCATGACGCCTCCCGATGGACAGAACGGGTTTGTACATGTTCATGCGTAATCTCTTCGCTCACCGATTTATCTCTGCCATGTCAGCCGCTGCCGTATGTACCTTTGGAACACTGATTCTCCCTACCCCGACGGGGACATGGAGGCTGGCATTGTCATCCATGAACTCTCTCACGGCCTCTCTACTCGTCTGACCGGTGGACCAAAGAACTCTGGATGCCTTGGCTGGGGAGAGGCTGGCGGAATGGGTGAAGGTTGGGGAGGTGCGTGATGACACCCGTCGCTCTGCAGGTAGCTGACGCTGCTCAGACTTTATTGCCACCTCGGTTCGCTCCACCTCGAATTACTCGGACTATCCAATGGGTGCTTGGGCTGCAAATCAACCGGGTGGCATTCGCAACTACATCTACTCTACCGATAAAGAGGTCAATCCCTCGATGTATGAAACCCTCGATAAGCCGGGCTACTGGGGCGTCCATGCCATTGGAGAAGTCTGGGCTGAAATGCTCTGGGTTCTTCAGCAACGGTTCATTGCCAAGCACGGTTTCTCAGAGACACTCTTCCCCCCTGCCCCTAATGCTGACGGGACACTTCCGCCAAGCGATTTCTATAAACCGCAGACGTTCAGCTCACTCACTGGCTCACCCAACCCCCTTGTCCCCAAGCATGGCAACACGTTGCTGCTACAACTTGTGGTCAATGGAATGAAGATGCAGCCTTGCAGCCCCACCTTCTTTGATGCCAGAGATGCGATCATCGAGGCCGACAAAGTATTGACGGGCGGTGAGAACCTCTGCCTTATCTGGGAGGGGTTCGCAGAGAGGGGGTTGGGTCTGGACGCCCAAGTCGTCGGCAATACTCCATGGGGTGGAGGAATCCGCACGAACGTGAGTTGTTGCCATGTCCACTGGTTGGCCTCTAGTTCACCTGCGCATAACAGGGCCTCAGAGTTCCCTCTCAATGCCGTCCTGACGAGCCTGAACCGAGCCCAGAGCCCAAGCCCAAGCCTACGCCTGGCGATCCTGACGACTGCGACCCTGTTTTGCCCTGGTGCTGGTTCAAGAACCGCATGGGAAAGTGGGTTCCGAGGCTACCTTGGGGCTACAACTATTACTACTAATTTAGCACATGGAAACACGGGATGGTACGATACGACCTTGACTAGATGAATGGATGACTAGAAGTCGGAATTTCTTGCACAGCCGTCATGACTTGCGGTATCTTGTTTCCTCTTCACCTCTGACCGCTGTCTTGCTTTCATCGTGGTTTCAACTAATTGATTGAAATGACTTGTATGTGCTAGCTTTAGTCCTGCGTCCACACGTTCGACGGCTACCGATGTATTGATTCTAATATAATACTTGCTGTGAACTTCTAGTATCGTCTGGGTGACATGCATGCCATGGGTGGTCTCCGCCCTGCATGCATGATGCTCACCTCGGCTGTCGAGAGACACGGTCTGCTTATCCGACCGGGTATCGGATATCATCTTACTCGCCATCATGTCCGCTTGTTTTATTGCTGGCGATCCGGGGGTATGCTATATCCAGCATCGCCTTGCATCAGAACTCTCCATCATCCCTTTTGTTGACCTCGACAGGGTTCCCGTTCGTGACGACTACGATGAACGTGATTCAAGGATTCAAGGAGACCGCAATAGACAGGATCAACATGCCCAGTGAGTGTACGAGGATTTTGGTGCCCCGCGTCAACTGATCGATCGATCGGGGGCCTTGTGTCGATGGCGACTAGCGCTGGCTGCCTTCATACCCATCCTGAGCAACAACAGGGCAGAGATAGACAGGATCGAGCACAGGGAGTTCAAGTACGGCCACAAGAACCGCCACCACGTAAGTACAAGTCCCACCTCCTGGCACCGGGTCCGTCCATCGCGCCGATCCAGCTCGACGTCTACTACCCCCCCGCCGCGTCTGCGCTGTCCACGGCCAGCGAAAAGCTTCCGGTGCTCTTCTTCATCTACGGCGGCGGATACAACACCGGCGCGCGGCGGTTTCCCGAGCCATACGAGATGGGGTACCAGGCGCTGGGCTCCTTTTTCGCGGCGCGGGGTTTCCTGACGGTCATCCCCGACTACCGGCTCGTGCCCGAGGTACGGTTCCCCGCCGCGTCCGAGGACCTCCGGGACGCACTCCTCTGGATCGCGGGGCACGCGGCCGAGGTGGCGGGCGCGGCGGAGGCGCCGGAGAGTGTGCGCACGGAGCTGGATCCGGGGTGCGTGTTCATGCTGGCGCACTCTGCGGGCGCGGCGCACACGCTCGTGTTGCACCTGTATCGGCCGTTGCGGACGAGCTGGGCGGAGCAGGCGGCGGCGGCGGCGGGGGTGGGGCTGCGGGTGCGCGGGCTGGTGTTAAGCGGGAGTCCATGGTACTTTGGCGTGCGCGGAGAGGCGTTCGTGACGTCCGGTCCGGTCAAGTTTTATTTTGGAGGGGAGGCGCAGCAGAGGGAGAGGGAGCCGCGTGCGTTATGGGGCGCGCTTGAGGAGGAGGACGTGCGTGCGTTGCCGGAGGTGTTGCTCGTCCAGGCGGAGCGGGAGCCAGACTGGCTCAGGGTGGAGACCAGGGAGACGATGGAGAAGGAGATGCGGGCGACGTTGAGTGCTGTCGGGAGGGAGCTGCAGGAGACGTACATCGCTGCGGGACACAACCATGTGAGCATGAACTGGGTGCTGGGCACGGGCGACGCGGAGGGGGAGAAGTGGGGACTCGACGTGGCGGAGTGGATCAAGGCGCGGATAGGCCACTAAGTAAAGGCATCTACGATCTGGAATGCTAGACAACAACCGTTTGACTCTTGCCCCCATGGCGACATCATCCAGGGTCAAGTCGCTGCGCTCTCCAGCGCCGCTGCGGACACCGACGACGCCCTCGCAGTTCTTCCCGCCCTCCTACTTTGCTGCAGCGGCAGGGGTACCGTACCCCCCCAGCAGAGACGAGGCCCACCAACAAGGCCGATTTCAGGACCCCTACCCGTTCAGCTCCAACGCATCGTATCTCGTCGCCGAATGTTCTCCTCCCGCAAGCACCCGACGCAGAAGCCAGCTCGGCGATCTCGAGTCTCAGCTCCTTCCAACACTGAGCGACACGATCGAACGCATGACGAGACCGCCCTCTCAGGTAGTACCGAGTGCGCCGCCCTGTCAACCCGTCCCTGCTGGACCTAGCTCTGTGCCAGACGTCGCACGCACGCCTTCGACCTCGTCGCAAAGCAGTTCTGGTTCTGCGTACTCTGTCAGCGTCAAGAGCGATGCCCGTGTCGTCGCTGGCACTGCCGTCCAGCCGACATCGACCGTCCACCGCTCGCCGTCGAATGCACACGCGTCGAATCCAAAGTCGATCCTCAAGTCTCATACGCCATCTGACCGACGTCTGCAAGTCCGGCAGGCCCAGAGTCCGATTTCGATTCCGCCAGAACCGTCACCTTGCGAAAGTAGGACCGGACGTGTGCGCCAGATGCCGACTTCTCCTCCTCCTCCTCCTCCTCCTCGGCATAAAATGGATGGATCGCTTCGAACTGGTAGGGTACGTTCGCGAACGGATCCGGGTTCTCTACCGAAAGGCTTTTCCTCGACCCGCGGAAAGAATGCGCTGCCACCCAACCCGCAGCCCTCCGGCATCCCGCGACGAGTCGGGATGCCCCCCAGTCCGGCGGCGCCCCGAGTTTCGACCCCGTCCGTCAGTGGTTCGGAGGCGGGGAGCGTGCACTCGATCCAACCCGAGAAACGACGACTGTTTGTCGCCAACGCGGAAATATCGTCTTCATCCAGCTCGGAAAGTCAAGGCTCTTTGATGCGCTACATAAAGCCCAAGGTGTTATCACGGGCCGATTCACAGTCGTCCACGGAGACCCAGCTTCGACCGCCGCGTTTTGGCCTTGGGTTGGGGTTATCTGGTGTCAGTTCGATCAAGGTGTCCCCTGGCCAAAGATGGACGACGACACCACCTGGCGACGGATCACGTCTGCGTCAGACGAGTTCCCCGAGTAGCAAGAGACATCGTCGCGACGGGACCCCCAAACGACGCGATCGATCACCCTCGCACGTAGAGAATGCCGACGGACGACGCCGACATCGAGAATTACTCTCCCTCGTGCACGCTGACTTGAATGACTCGAGCGGATGTGACTCACAGTCGAATAGTTTCAAAGGGCGCGAAGATCAGTGTCTTGTGTCCGATGGCTCTGGTGATTCGTTGCGATCGGCGTTTGATGACTCTGGGTCAGAATACTCGCCGCCAGAAGAAAATGGCCATCCGATACGATGCGACGCGAAAAAGTGGGAGACCAAGTTCGAGCGAACGCGCTTCAAGGCCAGCCGTGTCCACTTTCCAGGTGATCGTCGTTTGAGTCACTTGCGCGCGTGATCTCGGCTTCTCACGTAACTGGCAGAACCTTTAACACGCGTGGATGAGCCGGAGACACCTCGAGCGTCTTCGTATGTCCGACAGGACAGACGACAAACACGAGGCTGCCCGACAACCGCGATGCTGCCCGACAAGTCGGAAGCAGAATCAACGAGTAGCGCCTCTGACGGAGATGCGGGTTCGATCGGCGAGACGGTCATTCAGGCTGTTCCCGAAAGATACTCGTCCGAGCTGTCGCGCCTCATGGCGGTGTCCATTGCTGCTGCCGCGCGGCAACGAAGGGCATTTGGAATAGGTTCTTCTCCGGATTTTGGCGCCGACCCCTTGGCGCTTCCTCATGCGGACAGCGACATGTCGTTGCTTGGTGGCGACAGATGGCAGGACGAATACGATGAGCTTGCCACGGGATCGCTACTCCAACAGCTGAATTGGAATGGTAGCACTGACGGTGAGGGATATGACGACCGACGATCCTCTGCAGGCGAGCTTTCACTCTCCTCCGTTCACACACAGTCCAGTGTTTCTCGAGAGTCGATCTATTCCACGCCGCCAAACTCTTCTACACGACGATCGAGCAGGGATACTGTCACACTCCGGTCTTCTCCGGTTATATCTGGCACGGTACGTGATCAACAATGGCAAACCTTTGAGAGATATGTGTTGGATACGTACGACGAGGTAGAGGCTCGACGACAACGATTTGTCTGGGAGTTCACCGAGTCGGAAGACAATTTTGTGACACAGCTGCAAAACATGATACAGCTATTCATCTTACCCCTCAGGGTCAGGGACACCAGGATGTGGGTCTCTGGCATTCCGAGCGACGTCACGAAACTGTTTGACTGGTTGGACGACATCGTGCGCATACACGCGCAGCTTTCCTCTACGCTGGCCGCTCGACAAACCGTGGATCATCCCAGGGTGCACATGATGAGCGAAGTCTTGCGAGGGTTCATTCCGAGACTCGAAACGTACCAACCCTATCTCGTCAAACTCGAATTTACTGCGTCACTCTTGGACACTCTCATCCACGAGGGCAAGAACGATTTTGGAGACTTCATACGGTTGCAGGAAGCCTCGGAATGCTGTCAGGGTTGGAGTCTCGAGAAATATTTGATTCAGCCCGTCAACAGACTTGCACGCTATCCAGAGGTGTTCAGGGCGAGTGTCGATCACATTTTTCTTTTTTTTTTTTTTGCTAGTTTTCTGAGCTTTTCTGTGCAGGGGTTGTTACAATTAACACCCAAGTCTCACCCTGATTACATGTCCACGCTGTCGCTCCTTCACGCGGCCAAGCTGACGATTCGGGTCCTGAGCGAGGTCAAGGACCGCGAGGACGCATACGAACTCGTCAAGATGGCTTGCTCTGGAATCAGGGGCGTCTCTTCCGCACATCTCGTCCACCGTGAACGACGGCTGCTCATCCAGGGATCGCTGACGTGCGTACGAGTGAGCAACGACGAGCAGGCGCTGTCGTTTGGGCTCGCTGCGGAGACTCCACGATCGATCGACCCTCCGGCCCAACACGTTCGACGCGCGGACAAGCTTTCCAAGGCGATCAACGTCTGGCGGGGTCGATCCAACTCTGTCAAGTCGACGGCATCGACCGTGGTGTCGTTTGGCACGGCTCCGTCCAGCTTTGACGTGCACGTGGGCCAGCACCTGCCTGTGCTGAGCACGCCCGTGGTCCGCGTCGAGTCTGAGCCGGTGAACGTGGAGGTGCTGGTCTTTACGGACCTCGTGTTACTCGCGTCCCGTCTGGACGCGGGCGGAGATGGAGAGGAGGACACGTGCGCGTTGGAGCCTCTGGAGGGATTTGGATTGTCTCGAGTCGTTTCGGTGCTCGACGAGATTGGTGCGTGTCGTGTGTGTCCCGAGCCTCGGGGGTTGTCGTTTATCACTCATGCGTAACGCACATGGACGGGATTTGCACACACACACACACACACACACACACTCTCTCTCTCTCTCTCTCTCTCTAGATGGTCGTGGACGTATCACGCTCGATCTCGCCCCGCTGACGTCCCGAGCGCTCGAAGAGGGCCATGTGCCGTCGACGGGGCCCGTCGTCACGAGCTCGCTCTCGCTCCCCCGCGGTGGTGCACGTGTGCCGCCTCTGGGTGATTGGCTGGCGCCGTTGCGCCGGTGCTGCCAGTACACCCACCGCGCGCTCGCGTCGCTCGCCACGACGCACATGCTCGTCGACAGAGCCGCATCCGCGACCGAGGCGCAGAAGCCCGGGTCAGTCTTGTCGATCCTCGCGGCGGGTCTGCCGCTGCCAAAGAGTCCGTCGATGCAGATCGAGGAGTCAGAGCAGGGCCTGGCGCGTGATGCGGAGCAGCAGGAGCGCGAGGAGCGCGGGTGGTGGTCGAAGCGGTTCCATCAAGTCTTTGCGGAGCTGAGCGCGCAGGAGAATGGTAGTCTGCTATGCTGACCAGTAGAGACGATGTAGTGACCTTTGCCCCTCCCTCCCCTCCCCCCAATGGGGACCCCCCTGTTGTAACTAACATACATGTGTGGACTACCCTAAGAGTGATGACCATGGATAGATAACAGCGTGAATAGATAACGTAGATCGCCTTCATCTCGTAGCGAGGGCCGCAAGGAGCGTGTCCGTATCGACCTTGGCAGCTGTCACAAAAGACGACATCAGCATACTCCCAACAAGAGCGGACCCCCCCCCCCACCCCCCCCCAGCACACACACACACACATACACACATACGCACCTTTGAGCACCAGTCTCACAAACCGCTGTGCCAGATGCGAATGTTCCTCCTCGAGCTTCTTCATACTCTCCGCCGAGAGCCGCCACAGCACCGCATCGCGCTCGACGACGACCCGCGCGTTCCGCGGGAGCCCCGAGAGCGCAGACATCTCGCCCGCGAGCGTCCCAGACACCATGCTCTCCTCGATGACCGGCGTGTGCTCCGCAAACTTGTACGACGCGCGGAGCACGCCGGACTGGATAATGTAGAGCCCGTTCGGCGGGTCGTCCTTTTCCCACAGGACGGTGTTCGCGGGGAGGGCGACGTGCTCAAAGTAGGGCGCGAGTGCGGAGAGGGAGGCGTGGTCAAGGGCGTCAAAGGACCCAAAGGCTTTGAGGAGCGTGTGGAGCGGCTCGGCTGACACCTCGTTGAAGAGCTCTGGAGCCGGTGAACAAGGTGAAGTGAACGCGGGAAGAGAGGTACGTACCGCTCGCTATGGTCCGCTCTCCAGCATCTTTCAGTTGTAATCGTCGGGGCGAACCTACCAGGGTCTCGTGGAAGTCGACGTCCACTTTTTGACGACCCGGGAGCACTGGGAAAGGCAGGACCGCGCTCAGCTGTGTGGCGGACGAATGGACACGTGCAGTGACTTACCAACGGGCGTAGTTTCCTTCTTCTGTGCCCTAAACCACGCACGCAGATATGCATTCTCCGTCCCTGCAATCACACACTCCGTCAGCCCCATGCCGCACACGGTACAAACAAACAACACCAGGAACTCACACTCCATTGCATCGTTCAACGTCTCAAATAGCTCCACGTACGGCTGCTCCAACACGCCCACGCTGCGCAGCGCCTTGCCTACCTCCGCCCTCGAGACACCACAAAAGACGAGCACGACGCCCTTGTTGGCCAACAGCCTCTGAACTCTCACAAATGCTTCCGCAGCCGACAGGTCGACCCCGGCGACGAGCGAGAAATCAACGACGACAAAGCGGACGGGGTGAGCATGAAATATCGGGTCGTCGACGAACGAACGGATGGTGTCTTCGACGTGGGATATAGTGCCAAAGAAGAGGAATCCTTGCAGTTGGATGATGCGCGTCTGTTTGGACACTTCGCGGATGTATGCACGGTGAGCGGCGGGACGACGGACGGTGGAAATTGCGCTGTCGCCCGTATAGCACGTTCTAATGCTCCGCCGCTGAGAATTTTGAACGACAAAGAAGAAACCTGTAACACGGTGAGTCATTACATCGTCGTCAACATCGGAGGAAAAGAGCTCTGGACTCACAACTAACAACGATCCCAAATAAAACGCCAATGACAAAGTCCCAAACGGTCATAGTGACCATGATGCTGATTATCGTGATATACTCCATCCTGCTCACACGATGTCGTGTGTCCCACAACGCCTCCTTCACAAGGTCAATGCCAAGCACGAAAATAAGCGCACCGACGACCATGACAGCTACGTGCGCACATCCATGTAAGATTTACCAAAGGGACTCCCAGTGGAAAGGGACGCACGAATGTATGCAATCGGTCCGGTGCCGAGAATGAGAAGCAGAAACGTGGCCGCAGCAAGGATGAATCCGGCGACACGATTCCCTCCCCCCACACGATAAAATCTGCGTTGGATGGCACGACGCTTAGTATCAAGGTATGGCAGGCAGGCAGAGAGGTGACTGACAAGAGCGTGTTGACATAGACTAGATAATTTGGACTTTGGATGCGTCAACATCCCGCAGTGGTGCATGGAAAGTGAGGACGTACACAGTCCCAAGACATCCAGCGGCAAGGTTGGAAATTCCGTGGGCAACCAGTTCCTTGTTTGTATCGACGTCTTCATCCAATGATACGGCTGTACAAGTCAACAAGGGAATGCTCAGAAGAACAATAAAATCCACACTCACCCAGAGCAGGGACGTTCAGAGGTGGGTGTAATATATTGAAGAACAACCTAGTCATCCAGCCAAATCAGCAAATCGTGGAATTCAGAATAAGCCCTGAGACGCACAGTGCGAACTGGGTAGGCAGCGTCATCCATATAGAGGTCCACCGCACAGCACGCAAGTCTGTTGCAGACGAAATGAATGGTTCACTACTCTTGAGAAGACGAAACCCACCATAGTATGTGTAAAACGCATACCAGCTATCCGTACTTCCGACCGCTTGAGCGGTTTCAAATAACCATCCATCCCCTCGGAGCGAGTCGAGATCGAGCCGCGCGGCCGCGACGACGATGTAAAAGACGATCGGAATAATCAGAAAGTCTAAAGTACGCAAACTCGAGGGTGTTATTCGAAACAGGCACACAAGACGCACAAATAGGAAACAAGAGTTGGTGCTTCCACCTAGCAGTGATGACTCGCAAGAGCACCGCCAGCGCAAGCGGCGAAACCCACAATACGAGCGCATGTGGGTCGAGAGCAAAGTACCGGATGGTTTCCCAAGTCGGCGGATCGAGTGCGTCGGATGGGAGACGCGTGCTAACTGTGAGTCTGCAAGATTCCCGAACCACCAAGCGGACGATACATAATACCAAGAGACATGGCAATCAGAAACTCCATTTCAACTGAGGGAGACTTACCCGGTTAGAATCAAAAATATCCCCACGCCGCCTATGCACCTGCAGAACGAGCCCCGGATCAGTACCCTCGCATCAGCCGGCGCCATCACACACAACAATGGTTGCATGAAACAAAAGTGATGAGCGGTGCTTACCCGACGAGAATATGTCTAGGGAAGAACCCGATAAGAACGCCAAGACGAAGGTACCCAAGAAGGAAGAACGTGAAGCCTGTATGTGTGAAGTCATGATGAGATGTTTGGATGGCAGTGTCATTTCGAAATCCAAGAATCTTGATCACGGGGCATACGTGGTAGATCTACACACGTTCCACTCTTCCCCGCTACGAACGAGGGGAAGGGATGCCTTCGAACCCCATGGAAAATCCGTAGCTTCTTCCGTCGAAGAACGTTGTTCAGTAACAACGACTCACCGGTGAGCAAACTAGATAACGCAAATGCCACAAGCGTGGTTGCTACGACCTCCCGATTCATATCGTCCATCCCGACCCAGTCATCACCAAGGATGTCTGCCGCGATTGTTGATGCGAGAATATGGAAGAAGGGCTATAAAACATTATACAGTCTGAGTCCATGCCTGCAAGGGCGTGCAGAGAAAATAAAGAGGTGCCGCACAAAGTGAAAGACAGACAACTCCAAGGAAGGTGGAGAAAGTAGTACGTACCACTACCTCGATCATCATACTCCCATTCGCACCTGCGAAATTGCTTCCGCCAAGCGTATACACAAGCTGAGCAATAACCGTACTAAACGATAGCATATTATCAGTTTAATCCAATACTTTCATTTCGCCGGGCACGAGCACTTGAAGCTATTTGAAGGAAAAGCAAACGACAACAAAGTGAATCCACTCACGAGACGAAAAACATGGACACCCCAACACCTCCGAACTTGGCGAATAAGCCCGCGGCGGGAAATATGATCATACCATCTAATCAAATCACGTGAGTATCTGCTGGTGACTCGAACATTGCTTCCCCCGGATTGCGCTTCCCGAACGTAGAATCCCACCGCGTTGGATCCGAGCGGGATAGATGTGAATGGAAACACGTACAAGAAACGCCATCCAAGATATTCAGCAACGTGCCTAGAACAACGGCAGGGAGTGCCTTAAAGACCTTTCTCCCAAAGTTTGGATCGAGAATATGCCGAAGTGATTCGGAAGGCTTGGACAAGAACACGATCGAGCCATGATCACTTGGAATAGATGGTTTTGTATGCTCTGGTTGTGTCTTAGTAACCATGAGTACAGACCGCGAACCATTTCTGGCGTCTTCGAAGTGAAAAGTGGCGTGATCGGCGTATAACAGCGGAGTTGTTTCATCAGGTATGCGTCGCAATCGATCTGAGAATTCTGGTTCTAGAGCTTCGCGCGACGTCGCAGGATGAGGACCTGCCGGTGATATCGATCCCAGGCGTGCGACGTCGGCAGCGAGAGACGAGAGGCAGGTGTCACATGGGCGTTCGTTGGTCGGTGTTATGGACATCTGGGAAGTGGGATATTCCGACATGCTGGCACGTTCGTGACTTTCAGCGTAATGCTGTTCAGCACTGTGCAACTCTTTGCTCCCTTTATCCTCCCTACGGGCGAGGAGGACGGAGAGGGCGGAAGGCGTGCCAAGCGTCGTGTGCCCTACGCCGCGAGGAGTGAATGTGCTCGATCCGGTGGTTGTAGTGCCGGCAGAGGGACCTGTTCGGCTAGAATCGAACGTGTATGTGGATGCGGAAAGGTCCTCGTCGGCGTCCATGTCTGGATCGGAAACCAAGGAGAGCCGAGGGCTGCCTCGGGTCGTGTTGGGGGTAGAGGGGGCGAATGAAGATGGGTGTGGATGGACGTGCTTAAAAAACAGATGGGGAGCGGTTCTCGGGATGGTTTCAGGGGTACCGTCTTGAATCGTACCGCTGGGGAAGATGAAAGAGTCACGGGATTGTGACATGGAAGCTAGAAACGTGCCACGGCAAGATGAGGACACAAGACACTTGGGGTGACGCAAATGCAGTTGGAGACACGCACGTTCGGAAGAAGGCTCGGCTGGACCAAGGGTGGCGTGAACAGCCAAGGAAGACGCGGGAGGATGGCGATCAGGCGGGGGGGTTGAGTGGGGCGAAGAAGAGCTGGCAAAGGAGAAATGGGGTATGACGGTATCCGACAGTTGGACCGTACTCGCGCGTATGACGTCCTGCGAGCGAGGCAGGCCGGCACTGCGATAGGAGGAAGAGGAGGCATAGCTCATCGGCTGCAGCAAACTGGAGGACGGAATCTCTAGAAGGCAGGCTGGAAAAAAGCTGGAACACATACCCGGCACGGCGCAGGACGGACTCGTCTGGCGGGGGTGATGCGGTGGGGTTTATGGCGCCATCGTCGCCATAGTGGTCGTGGGTGTCGCGGTGGACGTCGCACGCGCTGTGAAGCACGACGCGGACGCGGGGGCTGTCTGGGAGGGACGGGGACGGGAGCGACATGGGAGCGAGACGATAAGACGATAAGAGCGTGTCATGCCGTCGCGGCCAGCGAGTCTGTCTGGTCGTCGACTGGGTCTATCGCCCCGGACTGGAACCCAAAAAAGGTAACTTCTCGGCAGCGCCCGTGTCACGTGTCCTGCAGAGACGCGCTGTCTCCGCCGACGTGCGCGACGACGCCGACGACGACGAGAACGATGTCCAACACGATTCTTCTGTGCGCGTCTTCGTTTCGTTGCCATGGAGAACCAGCTCACAAGACACACAGCTACCCGCTCTCTAATTTCACGTTCAGGTCGGTCGTCCTTGCCGTTCGACGCCGCCCGACTCACCCCCTCGGTCAGCACCAAGGAGGCCCAGCCCGAAGAGGATCCCTCTGTTTCCGCACGCCTTCAGCGTCTCCAGAACAACTATGAAGACTTTGGTATGCGCCGCACCGTAGAGGGCATCCTCGTCGTGCATGACCATGGTCATCCCCACATCCTCATGCTGCAGATCGCGAACGCGTTTTTCAAGCTGCAAGCATCCCTCTTGTCTCCTTGTATGCGGTCTGACGCTGTAGCAGTCCCGGCGACTACCTCAAACCGGGTGAAGACGACATCGACGGGCTCAAGCGTAGGTTGGACGAGCGTCTCGCCCCACCGTCCGAGTCAAAACAATTCAACGCATCGCATGGCGTTGACAATGAGTGGGAGATCGGAGATTGTCTTGCACAGTGGTGGCGGCCCAATTTCGAGACGTTCATGGTGCGTCTGATCGACGATCCACTCCACTCCGAGACTCGACCGCGCTGTGCAGTATCCTTTCGTGCCCGCGCATATAACCAAGCCCAAGGAATGCAAGAAGCTCTTCTTGGTGCAGATGCCCGAGCGCAGTACGTGTTCGCTGTGCGTGTGTGTGTCGAGATCGCGTCTGAACGTGCGCTCGCAGAAGTGCTTGCTGTGCCCAAAAACATGAAGCTACTCGCGATTCCTCTGTTCGAGCTGTACGACAACGCCGCCCGGTGTGCACCTTGTGATGCAAATGTGTTACACTGCTGACGAACGCCCTAGATACGGTCCGCAGCTGTCTGCAATACCGCACTTGTTGTCGAGGTACAACTTTATCTACCAGTGATCCTGCCTCGCTAGAATCGTCGTTGGTCGAATCCATTAGTCGCATAGCTACGTCGAGTGTTGTATTGTTAACAGTCCAATTCTCAGTGGTGCCCTGCCGCCTGATCGAGTAACCGCGTCACGGTGCGGAGTCCACGAGGCACAGGTAGCGTCCACCGCTCTCTGTTGCGAGCTCATCAGAGGAGTCCATGGCCCCCATCGAAACCAGCCCAACGACCTCTGGATCTGCGCCCGTCAACGTCAAGCTGCTCCTGATAGGAAACGCATCCGTGGGGAAGAGCAGTCTGCTTTTGCGGTTCTCTGACGAGGCATGGATACCCGAAGACGAGGCGACTGCTACGATTGGGGTTGACTTTCGGGTGGGCACACACACTCGCCCTGCGAGCCGTGACACTGACGATGTGCGATGCGACAGGTGCACAAGATGGAAGTGAACGGGCGCAAAGTAAAGCTCAGTATCTGGGTCAGTGGCCCTCCGTCGGCCCTCTGGCGAAGCCTGACGTGTCGCTCGCAGGACACAGCAGGACAAGAGCGATTCCGGACCATCACATCGTCGTACTACCGCGGTGCACAGGGAATCATTCTAGGTGGGCACAGCGAGTGCTTTCGTAGGCAGCTCACGCGTGTGTGATCGCACAGTATACGACGTCTCCAACCGCGAGACGTTCGAAGCGCTTCCAAAGTGGTTTACAGAAATCGATACCTACGTGTCCACGACGGTACCCAAGATCATCGTCGGCAACAAGTTGGACAAGGTGCGCCCGGTCCCTCGGCGGCCTGCGGGGTCCATGTCTGACTGTGCAGCAGGAGCACTCGCGGCAGGTGACGACGGAGGAGGCGGCCGTGTTCGCGGGACGCAAGGAGGCGCTGTTCCTGGAGGCGTCGGCCAAGACTGCGGTCGGTGTGCGGGCGGTGTTCGAGGACCTCGTGAGGGAGATACTGGACACGCCAGCGCTGTGGGCGCCTGTGACGCCCGACGCGGGGAACGGCGGGGACGGGGGGATGCCTGGCAGGATCGAGCTGGGCGGGGGAGGAGACGGCTACGGGGGGTGCTCGTGCTGACGTAATCGGGTACACGTGTGAGACCGGCATGTCCACGAAATTTGAGGGTCTGCTCCTTGTTCCGTTCGCCATGGCTGCAGACGACGCGCCGTCCTACGTTGACCGCATACACGCCTTTGTCGCGGAAAACAGGCGCACAATCCTCGTCGCCACCGCAGCCGCCCTCGTCGCTGCAGGCGCCGTCTACTACGCCGCCTCTGCCCGGCCCCCGCGCAAGGGCAAGGCGAGGGACAGGAAGCCAAAGAAAAAGCCCCAGCCAGACGCCGACGGGCCCGTCATCGAGGAGATAAAGCCCAAGGTCGACGACGTCGACGGTGGGTCCCTCCACCTCCCGCCCCGCCCGCTCTGACCGTCCTCCGACAGAGAATGTGCCGCTGTCTGCCGCGCAGATAGCTACCATGCCGCTCGAGGTCTCTCTCTCTCTCCTCCACCACGCGACACGCACCTCACTCCCCCCCACAGGAGCGCGTCAAACAGGCCGCATCCCTCAAGACACGCGGCAACGCGCTCTACCAGGCACGCAAGTTCGAGCAGGCCATCGACCTCTACACACAGGCCATCCAGATATCCCCTCGGCCCGAGCCCGTGTTCTACAGCAACAGAGCTGCATGTCCGTCGCATCCCTGATCTGCCCACGCCCTCCTCATCCCGCCCACAGGCTACATGTACATGTCTCCTCCGCAACACGAGCGCGTCGTGGCAGACTGCGACGATGCCCTCCATCAGGACCCGAATTACGTCAAGGCTCTCAACAGGCGTGCAACTGCCCTCGAATCCTTGAACCGCTTCGAGGAGGCTCTCAGAGGTCCGTCTCGCATGTCCTTTGGATCATCCGTGTCGGATTCGACCCCTTCTTTTCAGACTTCACCGCCGCAACCATTCTCGAAAAGTTCCAAAACGAGACGGCCGCACAAGCCGTCGAGCGTGTCTTGAAGAAGCTGGCAACCGAAAAGGCGCACTCTATCCTGGCCGTGGGTGTCCAGTCGTTCTTTCCGGCATCCGTTCACACACTTGCTAAACAGACCCGGGAACCCCGCCTGCCTTCGCAAACGTTCATATCAGCATATTTCGCTGCTTTCCGGAAACGTGAGCTCTGGGTTGCGTCATCCAGCCAATAGCCTGACCGGGCCGTAGGATCCCTTCCTATGCTCCCCGAGACATCATCACAGGGCGACCAAACACTGTTGCTAGCTCTTGAAGCACTCGACGCAGCAGACTATCCCCACGCGCTCACCCTCGTCAACGAGGCGCTCGAACAAGGGATATCATGGGATGTTGGTCGCGCAGAAGCTCTCAACTTGAGGGGGACGTTCAAGTACGTCATCCATCCATCCATCCATCCATCCTCGAGCTCATACTTATCTCTGCAGGTTCCTCACGGCAGATGTTCGTGGAGCCAAGGCCGACCTACTCGAATCGCTCACTCTCAATCCTGCGTTTACGCAATCGCTGGTGAAGCTTGCGAGCGTGCACATGGAGGAGGGTGACAATGCACAGGCAATGAAGTGCTTCGAGGATGCGATCCAGATCAACGAAAATGATCCCGATGTGTACTACCACCGAGGACAGGGTGTGTTGATCTTGTCTCTGGTTGATGGTCGAAGTTGACTCCTCCAAGTGTTCTTCATTACAAACGACTTTTCGTCTGCCGCGACTAATTACACAAAGTCGTCCACGCTGGATTCATCGTTTGTGTTTTCGCACATCCAACTCGCCGTCGCACAATACAAGATGGGCAACCTTGCGAACAGCATGGCGACCTTCCGGCGGACGATGACGTCATTCCCTTCGAGGGGTGAAGTCTGCAACTACTAGTATGTTTCGTAGCAGAGGCATCATCAAAGCGCACCTAACGAACTGTGTTGTAGCGGCGAGCTGCTGTTGGACCAACAACGCTTCCAAGAAGCCGTCGAAAAGTTTGACAGGGCGATTGAACTCGAGAAAGCCAAGTCAGATGTGATTGTAATCCATTGTTCTTTTCGTACTGAATCAGAATCTCTAGCTCTCCGCCCAACCCGCTGCCTCTTGTCAACAAGGCGCTTGCCGTCTTCCAATGGCATCAAGACCTTCCAGCCGCAGAAGCACTTTGTCGTGAAGCCCTTGTTTTGGACCCTTCATGCGAACCCGCTGTGGCTACGCTCGCGCAGCTCGCCCTCCAAAAGAGCGAAATTGAGACTGCGATCACCTGGTTCGAGAAGCAAGTCCAGATGGCAAGGGGTGAGGCAGAGATCACCGCTGCGCTTACCTATCTCGAGGTCAGTCATGTCTGCATTTTGCCATCTGAGACTGACGCTCTCGTTTAGGCAAGCAAGGCACAGTTGCAGTTCATCGGAAACTACCCACAAATGGCGGAGCAGTTGACCCAGATTGCACGCGGGATGATGTAGTATCGAGTGCCTGGTGATCAGAGCATGCATGTAGGTCAGGATTTGTCCAGAGACTATAGATACGCCGCTGTCGACGAGCAAGATATATGAGGACGTCGCACGCGACTCGTCAGGTACTACACACGTCTTGCTTTCTTTCCCTCTTGCCTTTCGGTTCATTCGCGTCCCGTCATGTCATGTCCATAACCACGTTTGCATCCGCATCATTCTCTTCTCCACATATCGCCTCTTGTCTGGACGAGTGCCCTGCTAGAATCGTGTCCAGCACCTCTTTAATACCACCACACGCTCACCACTCTCCCTGTGTGTCGGTGTGGATTGATAAGCCCTGAGGCCTGAGGGGGCGAGACGGCGACAGCTCTCCAAGATCACTCCCGGAGACGCGTCGCCGAATGGAGGACTGGTCCTCGGGTTGCACAGGTATGTAAGACCTTGGTAACGCTTGAGAGAGAGATCTTATCTTATCTTCGTGGTGGTCCGCAAACCAATGCCACACGGTACAGGTCGACGCCAGGGGATGTACTATCGTAGAGATAGTACACGGTTGATCGATGCTCTTGCACCCGTACGTCCCTAGTTGCTCTACAGCTGGCAGTCCAGTTCCCTTGTGCCCGCTCGTCTCAAATGTTTGTGCCGTGGGCGGGCGCCACGGTCGGTTTCCACATGTACTAGAAAGCGCCGCGCAGAAGAAAAAAAGGTCAGTCTAGTCTGTTCCACGCAATGAATAACCCGAACACGTGTATTCGCGTACTATCATACTACGAAAGACACCCATCAACAAAGAAACTCTACGAGGCGTAGACGAGCACGAACAGCCAGTACGTATACGTACGGGGGGGAGACGGTAGTACTACGAACGAAAGCAAAAAAAGGATTCGGCACGAATCAAGACACCCCCCCCCCCTCAAAAAAAAAAGAGCGCCGTACCAGACCCGCCAGCGGCGACCCACTTCACAGACACCACCCCACCGCACGTCCTAGGTCCCTGATGCACCGATTCTCGCTCAACGACAGCGCCGTCGTCAGACACTCCCGTTGCTTGACCTTTTGACCCTGCAAACCGTACGCCTTGGCGAGGAAATACCACACCTCGGGAACGTCCCAACCAGGGCCGCACGACATGTACCTCAACAAACCAGCACTCAGGTTGACCTTGTCAGGGTCCGGATCGGGGTCGGACTCGGAAGGTCGGGAAGCAGCGCGAGGAGTGAGGTGAATCCGGCACATGTGAACAGCAGCGGGGATGTCGTCGGGGGACATGAACAGTGCCTTTTGGAATGCCTCGAGTGCTTGTCGGTCGTGGTTCAGTGCGTGGTGATATAGCCCCAACTGACCCGGCGCGCATCAATTAACATGGGTCCCGCATGACAATAACTTATCGGGGCGAGTTACGTACCTGAACCCAAACAGAGGGATTTTCTTGATTTTTGACCTCGGCTTCTTGGATAGCACCTTTTGCTTGGTCGATCTTGCCCAGTCTACGAAAGGTCGCAGCGGATGATGCCCATAGCTCACTCAATAGCTTATCCTCCCTGGAGGCTTGAGGAATCGGTTTAGCATCTTGCGGAGGTGGGGTGGGTGGCGGAGGCGGAACAGGACAGTCATCCGCCGGGGGTTCAGAATCTTCGTTGGTGTTACTACGCTTCAACGACCGAAGACGCCTGCGAGAGTGTATGGAAGATGCCTGGTAATGTTGGTTCTGGAAAACTGCATGAAAATCTTTAAGAGTAACCATGAGATCCTGCATCCTAAGTTATCGAGATGAGGCCTTACCTGGAGCAGAAGTCGTCCGCTTCAGGCTTCCATTCTTGACAACACCATGACCAATCCTACGTGATATAGTGCTAA
This sequence comes from Tylopilus cervinicoccineus, assembly GCA_038094635.1. Taxonomy (NCBI): domain Eukaryota; kingdom Fungi; phylum Basidiomycota; class Agaricomycetes; order Boletales; family Boletaceae; genus Tylopilus; species Tylopilus cervinicoccineus. The sequence continues at coordinate 63,647 of JBBPUK010000016.1, read as the reverse complement.
TCTTCACTTGTCCTTTATGGACACGATTCTTAAGCATTTGTTGCACTTTCTTTCCTGTAGAGCTGTCGCGGTCCGTAGAGGAACGCTTGAGAAGCGGAGACAAAGGAAACTTGTACTCTGGTTCTGCTGGCGTCGCTGGAGTAACAGTAATCGGAGGAGGTTGCACTGGATCGCTTGATTCACTAAGAGGAGGTTCCATCAAACCGTCAATGTCAGTTTTAACTTCGAGAACCATTTCCTGAACTTCAGACACAAGGACCACGGAGCCTGGCTGTGTGACTGCCGAGCGCGATCCGGTGTCTATCGACGATCTCACTAAAATTGCGCTTGTCAATTGATGTAGAAGCGTTCTGGGAGAGATGGACGTACACTGAGTCTCAGAAACTGTTCCTTTTTGATTTGAAATCCACCCAAAGACATCCACCCATTTGCTCTCCGCACCTTCTGGACCCTCGTTATGCTCCGTCAACGCCATCTGCGTAAGTCGCAGTTGTAACGCGTACTCAAAAGTATCTTGTGGTGTCGGACAAGGGTGGTCGGGGAGGGTACACAGGAGAGTAGAGGATGGGGGAATCGTGGTTGCATCTGGGCCAAGGAGCATCTCGTGAACAGGCACTTCATTCGTGACGCCACTAATCCCGTCAAGTGAGCATGCTTCTGAAGCGCCCTTCGTCCCGAAATCTGTAGCTGTCACACTCTCACTTGGCGCCCTCTTCTCAGTCTTCTCCAGGGCAACTTCCGTGTCGCTTGAGGACTCGTCTGCATCAGAGAGAGGCTCGTTGATCGCAGCGCCGATCTCCAATATCTCTTGCGCCTTCTTCCATTCTCCCTGAGCCGTGAGCAGCAGACCAAGAAGGTGCCAATGGCGAGTCTCATTTGGTGCACCTTCAACGGCTGCACGCGCAGAGGCGACAGCATCTTCTATACTCTGAGAAGGGCCGGGTAGTGCGAGTGCTAGCGCGAGGTGGTGGTGTGCAGCGGGAGTCGGAAACACCTCGACGGAGTGCATATAATGTTCCAACGCATTGCGCAACTTGGTTGGACGAGTATGAGCACATTTCTCTGTAGATCTTATGGAATCAGACATGAAGAGGTTCCAGAACAAGTGTATCCACGCACCTATGATAGCAGTGGCAGTGTTCCAGATGCCTTCTGCAAGGGCAACACGTCCGACAAGTTCCTTGTCAGCGGGGTCAAGACGCGTTTTCACCTTGTCCAAAAACCCTCCAGCTTCCTTGGCCTCCTCGACACCATCCGAGCCAAGGCGAGAGAGAGCCAGGCGACAGAACATCCTTGCGCCTTCTACGAGTGTCTCCACCCAGTGACGATCTGTGTCGCTGTCACCGTCGACACCTGCCGCGCGTGTCTTGCTTACGACCTCGATATACAGACGCAAGGTACGCTTTGCGAGTTCTACGTCTCCAGAGACATACATAAACCGGGACATGTGTCGAAAGATACGATAAGAATTAAAGGTGAGTCGGGTGGCCCACCAAAGGACCTGGTTGGTTGGTCAAGAAGAGAGAAGGATATATGAGAGGGTTCACTGACATCAATGACCCACTGCGCTCGATCTGCAATTGCCCCGCTTGCTTCCCACACGGCGACAGATAAATCGGTGAGATCCTCGACCACGACGTTTCGTTCTCCGGCCTTGGGAAAGTGGGTGCACTTGTCAAGTATCGTGCGGTATTCATCGATGATAGATCGAGCCGTATTAAACCATTGCGGCGGACTTTCTGGCTGCATAGAAGGGGAAGAAGTCACTGGAAAGGATGCACGGAATCGAATGATGAGGGCCCGCAGATGCAAAACGGTGATGATCGAACGATGGGAAGTGCGGAACGTGGGTAGCCAATGAGTACTGCAAGACTCGTAGCGGGCGAAGAAGCTCCATATGAGACCTTCTTGGTCATCGAGATGTCGCGTACGGGCAAGGAGCGCTATAGTACGGAATATGTGGCGTTCCACCCAACGCCAAAGTTCGCGATACTGTGGAAACGAGGAAGGGGTGCCAGGTGCGGTCACGGCACGTGGGATGTCGAACTCGATGACATCTAGCAGAGGGATGGCGGTTGCGTATGCTCGGATAGCGAGCTCAGGGTTCTCTGGATGGAGTTTTTCGTAGCACATTCCTAGAGAGATGAGGCATTGTGTTCCAGGACATAGGAAAGAAGAGGATTACCTTGCAGACATATACTCCGAATGGATTCGGTCATCGCCCAAGCTCTGCCGTCGGTGATGTTCGTTGTGGAGGGTGATGATTCGGCAGATGTGAAACTACCCGTCCACGACGCGGATGTATCAGTGGTAGAGCCTGGGGGCTGGAGGGTGGAGCCATCGGATCTGACTGTAGACGAGACAGGAATGTGACCTTGTACGTCAGAGATTCCAGGCACTTTGGAGAGATAGCCAAGACATTCGGATGGGTCCCCCATTGCATATGCATAGTAAGCAAGCGCAAAGAGGAGAGACTATGGCGAGGTCGGGTGAGTGTGTAGATAGAGTGAGGGTCGACGTACGTCGGAGCGGGTGCTCTGGAGGGTCCTGAGAGTGTCGTACCCGGCAGTCGCCTCCTGGACGTGTTCGGGGAGCAATATGCACTCGGACGCGAGGCGCAGCTGGCCATCAGGCTCTAGTCCGAGCTCGTCCTCGTCCCGAGCGCTCGCGGAGAGCCAGATGGAGAGTGCCTGAGTCTGTGAGGCGATCTCTGCGACGTCCTGGAAACCTGGGCAATGCTTGTTGAACTTGCGGAAGAGTTCAGACCAGGACAAGAACTTGTGGCCGCTGGGGCCCTTTGCGGGCGCTGAGGAGGCCCACACGCCTGCTGTGAGCGCGGCTCTGAGCTGGCCCCAGTAGTGTCGGTCCTTGGCGTGCGCCATCGCCGTCCAATTCAAGCCAGTCCAGCACTCCGACCCCCCAGCACCCCCCTCCATCAGACACGTCCCTTCGTCGTCGCCGTCCTCCACGATGCCCGACTCGACGACGCCTGCACTCACCCCAGACTACACAGACTCTGGCGAGGGCGAGGGGTCCTCCTCGCCTGCCTCAGAGACCGCAAGAAAATCGCGTCGCCTGACCGCCTTTTACCCCAACATGTACTCGGGTAACAAGCCGCTCAAGCCGTTCAGTCGCAGCGCAGCGAAACGACAGAGCGTCATGACTCTCGGTAGCATAGAGCACCTCCAGCACTACTTCACCAAGAATGGCATCGCTGCAAAGTCAAAGTACACCCCCGTTGTTTCTCTGTCGTGCCTCGCCGCTGAAGCCTTCCAATAGCCCTTCCAAGAAGCTAAACAGTCAGCTCGTACCTGCAATAGGAGGCCTAGCCAGTCTGAAAACGTCCAAGCCATCTCTGGGCAGCATCGTGGACTTTGAGCTCCCACCCTCACCGGCGGTTCCAGAGATTCGCCAGCCAGCATTTCCTCCCCACGTCAGAACCTACCAGACGAATCCGGAGGCGTTTCTTCCTGTCGTCGTCCAGGACCTTACTGCCGTCTGCGTTGCATGGAATATACATGACACGCGCGATTCTCCTCTCCGTCTCGATCATCCAACACCGACTTCCCGCGTAATCGACATTCTTGACATCCTCAAGATCACTACCCATGCCATCCGCTCCGTCCGAAACTATGTTATTGCGCTTCCTGACGAGTCCGCAGGCACACTTCGCACTCAATACCGCAACAAGGTCGCTGCTGGCGCTCCCGTCCCAAAACGAAACATGCCTCAGCAAAAGTCCCAGCTCGACCCGCTATCCTTGATCCGCAAGTCCGCATTAGAGGTGCTTGCTGCGCTCCGCGAGCTTGAAGAACGTTCCAGGATACCATTATCTGACGAGGTTTATGATGCTCAAAGTGACCGTGGTTCATCGCAAGACCAACAGCCACATTCGCGGGGCGCGTCACCGGCGGTCATATCGGACGACGAGTCAGACCTCCCTCATGTCGACCCTGATATGTCAATTTCATTCATGCGTGTACAAGGCCGTGATGAATCAATACCAGTCTGGGAGGACGAGTATGACAGCCTTGGCGAGGACGAGCGAGAGAAGCGAGAGAATTGGGATGATCGGCTCGTGCTTGGTGGCGGTTGGCTCTACAAACAAGATATCACGTTGGCGGATCTCGTAAAGGAGCATGATGTGGTCAGGCGATACGTAGACCTCGTCGAGGACGTGTTATTTGGGGGCTCCAAGGATGGAAAACGCGGTTGGGAGAGGGAGGCTGAGAAGAGCGCAAAGAGGACAAGGGACGGAAGAGGGTTGAACCGGAGAGTCAGCACAGGCGACGTGTTCACCTACCAGTTTCCTCTCGAAGGGCCATCCCCAGGGCGACGCGTCGTCTCCACGACCGGTTTCCTCGACTCGATGCGCAGCATGTCACTGTCAGAAGAACCGGAAGAGGAGACACTTTCGGAGGTAGGCAGCATAGATGAAGATGATCTTCCCGACTGGGCGAAGTGCTCGTCGTTTGCAGATGACCCCTTCGGTCAGTGCATAGGCAGGGAAGGACATACATTTATCTCATGCCTCTTGCAGGTCGCGCGCATGCCCTCTTGATAGCCCTTTTGCCCGAGAATCTCCGTGGCCTAATCCCCTCGACAACTGACAAATCTGCATTCTTCAGTGCACTCGCATCAGGCCAATGTCTCTGCATCGCCTATAATACAGGGGTGCGCCGATCTCACAAACCGTGGGGTTTCATTAGTGTGGACTCCGTACATGATATCGTCTCTCTTGAATCATCCGCAGATGGTGTAGATGGTGACGAGAAAGCTAAAGTAGGGTGGACTTTTCGAAGAATAGACAACCTGCGATTATGGGCTGGGTTCGTATCTGTGGTCGTTACTGTACCATTCCCTGACGTTTGTCTTATTCAGTGCACTCAAGCTTCGCTACCTCATTCCTCTCGTCGTTCCGTCTACACTCAATCGGCCAGACCATATCCCTCGTACCGCTTCCCCCGCACGCGCACATTCACGGGGTGCATCTCCTGCGCGTTCCCCCAGTCATAATGCAGTCCTCTCCGCTGCTGACGCACCGTCGCCATTGCCATCTCCAGTGAAGATGCGCTCCGCCACGACTGAGACCCCCCTTATTTTTGACCCCCGTCTCGTTGCGAGGAAGGACGATGGGTGGGAAGCAATGCTCGAATCCGTGGTATTGCGGTGGGTCAAGGCAGTCGTGGAAGAAGCAAGAGGCGAAGGCCCGCGGTAAGTGTACGGTGGAGCAAGACATTGAATCAGCTCGTGTTCGTCCAGTCTGGGTTTGCTTTGTGAGTTTTGTTATCCTATGGGTCTCATGACGGTTCCTCTACTTTATATCCTATTCCACGCCGCGTGTGTTCATCTTGTCCCTCCTTTGCTGTCTCTTTTCGTCGTATTTCCTGCAACTCGCATTTGTTCCAGTTCAATACCCTGTCAGATGCGTTCCTAGTCACGTCCGCTTTCACCATAGATCATTCATTCTAATACCGCATATGATATTTACAGCGGGTGCAGAACGTATGGTTTTGCATTTTGGATGTTTTCCTCCGATGAATGGCGCCGCCTCGTATGTACATACCAGAAGTACTAGTAGCTATGCACGATTGCTCTTATTCAAGTTGTGGAATTGGAAAAGCAAAAACTATACACTCGAAATGCGCGCAACACTACATGAGGTGACTGTCTAGTCATTTATCTGACTCCCCAAGGCCTCACCACCGACGCCACAATGATCCAGTCGTGGCCACTGTATGGGGGGGAGTGGCTCTTGAAGGAGCAGACTCCAAGTCAGATCCACACACAGCAAAGTCTAGGGGGCAGAGTTCACTCCTTGCTAGCAGAACTTTGGGCTGTGGTCAGCCATCCAATGACAATGATGTAGATATCGTTCATCTTGTTGAAGGCATTTTACGTCAAGGTGCGGTCCATGAAGCCATGGTTACAAAGTATCTTTCACATGGCTGTCGGGTATGGTCTCCGCGCTGAATTTGTCAGGGTGCTCCTGAGCATGAGTGCAAGTACTACCACACTCCTAGGCCTGGGTCTCACCGTGACGTCAAGGTGTGTAGTCGGCGGCCTTGCGGTACCGTTGTGGGAGGACGTGAAGAAAGGAGGTTGTTATTATGCATCAAATAAGATAACTCCGATGGCCGTACTCTCCTGTGATCAGACCGGCAGGAGAGAGGCTATTTGACCTACCTATACCATATCTCCAGAATTTTCCAGGCTAGAGTGTTGATGAGCAGCCTTGCTGAGCAAACCTAGTAAGGACTCTCTCTTTGGACGAAGACACCAGGACTCGTTGTCATATATGCAACAGAGGTTGTGAGCTGAGTAAACCATGTGCATAAACTCGGGCGTGGACCGACTGAAATATCAGTGGGAGTTGCGTCACACTCAGATTCAAACAAGCGAGCGAGTTAGTCAGCCACCAACAATATTCTTTGTCACATTATAGCAACGTATCAGCCCCAGATGCTGGCGCGAAGATTCGAGGCGCGTACCCCATTATGTGAGTCAATGAGTCCTTTCACTACCTTTCCGTTTATTGGGAAACCATCCGTTCAAGCGCTTCATCATGCAGGACACAAATACCGCACTACATGCGGAGAAAGTATGGTCGTCTCGTTGGAAACGCACTCAAGCACACAGTCTTTGTGATTTGAGAGATTTTAATGTTGCTGTAGGATGGCACACACGAGCCAACGTGTCTTTCTCGCGACTCGGATGTGACGGTGGCCCGGGGCCTTGCACGAGAGTGCTGCGGCGTCTGCCACATATGTACCACTGGAGTCGTCATGTATGCAACACTCTGGCCACAGAACATGTCGTGCCAACGCAATTCCTCGGACCGTCACGCTTGGGAAGAAATAACTCCCGCGGTCAGCTGCGTGACGGGTTCGGATGAAGTCGACGTCGAATTCTTGGACACATGGTCCACCTCTTCACCACTGTCTGCGCATTCTAATCGGCCAACTCTGTCGCATTCGGTGACATTACAATCTCAAACACCCAACATCCTACTTCTATGAGACATTGCCGCGGTTCGTGAATGAGTCGTGCGCTGATATTTTTGGATCTAGTGATGGATGACCAACGACTACTGTTTCACCATCCTTATAAGATGTGCAATCAGTAAGACTGGTTGAGAGAAGTTTCTTCTCACACAGGTGTATTTGTCTAACCAACCTTCCCACTTGCAGGCTCCAGCACGATGACATCGCCTGCTCTGGGATCGCCCGGTGAAATATTGACCGATACATCCGCGAGACGGCTTTCTTCGATACACAAGTTGATTCTATTACTGATGTTCTGTTTTGCACAATTCTTGGACGCTTTCACCGGTTCTTCGCTTTTCGCCGCGGTACCTTCCCTCGAGAGTTCTACCGGAATTACGGAGAGTCAATCCGCTTGGGTATTCAGTGCATTCCAGCTCACCTTTGCGTCATTCCTTTTGATCGTACGTCTCCTCGTTTCCTCTTGCTTTAACATAGCCTCACTCGTGCTCGAAGAGTGGACGGATAAGCGATATCTATAATCCGAGTGAGTGTGGTGTTAGTGTTCTTCCAAACAACTTACCAAGTGTCAGAAATTACATTCATCACGGGAGTGTCTTTTCTAGGGATTTTTTCCATCAGTGCTGGCTTTGTGAACAACAAGATCGCAATCATTGCATTGAGAGCTGTCATGGGAATTGGTAAGTAAGAGGCTGTGACACGTCGAGTATGCTAACCTACCTCACAGCAGCCGCATTAACAATACCTTCCGCTCTCACACTCTTGGTCCGTGTATTCCCGGAACCACATGAGCAAGCACGGGCGATCGGTGCATTTGGGGGCTGTGGTGCCATTGGAAACAGTAGGTCATGACATTGCACTCAGCTTTGCATCAATTTGACATGTATAGTTTCTGGACTCTTTATTGGAGCAGTCCTTGTTCAATATACCTCATACCACTGGGTATTCTGGTTTGTTGCGATCGTCGCCATTCCCATCGCCTTCGCCTGTGTATTCATAATTCCCCTGGAAATTGCAAAGTGTAACGATGTGTCCGCTCCGGACAGTGCAAAATGGAAGAGTCTCGATCTGTTCGGAATTTCGATTTTGACTGGTGCACCTCGTATCTCTAGTACTAATCCCGTCAACTGACACAGCGCCATCAGTCGCACTCATTCTCTTTATATATGCAGTGACATCTGGATCAGTGGATGGGTGGGCCACCGCAGGAGTCCTCACTCCATTGATCATTTCGATATTACTCATCATTTCGTTCTTTTATTGGGAAACCTTGATCCCAACTGAGAAGGCTGCGATGTAAGTCTGACTTTTTGTCTGGTGCATAAGTTGACCGTTCTGCTGTGTAGACCCCCTTGCACCTGGTTCTACAACAATTTTTCCGTCCTCTTTGGTTCAGCATTGTTACCATTCTTTTGGTGGACTACAATCTTCGTTGTTTTCACGACTTTGTGGCAAGATGTTTTTCATTGGACAGTCATCTTAACTGTTGTCCACATGTAAGCAATAGCCCTGGCAGTATATATTTGTGTTGATGTTCTTTTAGGTTACCAATTGGCGTGATTGCCCTGGTAATGAGCTTCACGGGGTCTCTTTCCGGAGTTTTTAACCCGAAGTGGATGATCCTTACTGGATTTTCCATGCTTGCTGTGGCGACGGTCCTACTGGCGGTTGGTGGCGGTCGGCCAGGGGGTTACTGGCCTTATGTTTTTCCGGCTTTCTCATTGGGCGGCGCTGGTGCCATGTTAATATATACCCACACGAAGTAGGTGTGGCACCGCTAGCTCTGTAATAATTCTTATTGTGGTTCCACAGTATCGCTATCTTCCAGGTTGCACCATCATCCATGTCAGGTACGGTTGGTGCAATCTTCAACGGAGCCCTCAAATTTGGTTCTGCAGTTGGGCTTGCGGCATTCACATCGATCGAAACATCCGTGGACACTGCGCATGGTGGCTCACAACATTACTATGGGCATGCAGCTGCGTTATGGTTCCTTCTCGGAGTTGTTTTGACCGAGATTCTTTCTATTTCCTACTTTTATCGGAGAGCAACAGACGATGGATCACGACCGAAATTTATCGATCATAATCGTAACACAGTAAAAGGCCCGAAGGAAAAATCTAGCGAAACTGGAAAAATCAAGTCTTATGTATTGACGGTGAAGGAATCAAATGGCCTACCTGTATGAGATTATTTGATTGGAACCCGGATTTCACGCTCTTGTGGGTCTCCTTTTGTTTTGCTTACAATTATCATTTTTCAGCACTAACCCAAGCATCAAAAAGTTGGTATGTGAAAGAGGTGTTGATTATTATTCCTAAGATATCTGATCTGGGTGCTGTGCTCAGGTTTGGGTGGTCCAGAAGTACCCTCAGTGAAAAGTTCCTGTGAACAGTTGTATCAAACATGGTTGGATATGCAAATAACATTTTGCAGCATGAGGTATTCAGCGATTAGTGGGTGGAGTATACTGCAACATGCTTGTCCCGTCTGTGGACAGCATTGCAGACTAGAATAAACCAGTGATCACTCGGAAATCATTACAAATATGCACTAGATCCAGGCTTGCCCCATAGCATGGAACTTGGGTTTATAACATTCTTATTATCAATTGTGTGAGCTCAGGCAAAGACTTGAGGTGTGTACAGTTTAAATTTGTCATAGCAACCACATCAGGTGAGGTCAATATCAGTTTTCATTACAATTGCTCAGACTGTCACTTTTGGATAGAAAATGACTGGCTCATAATTTCTTGGACATGCAACCAACATCTTAATCTGCCAGCTCTGTTGTGTTCGGGTGACACAACAGTTTCTAACTTTACTCCCTATTTCTGTGAGACATTCCTGCATCTTGTGTGGAAGTATTTCTGTACATGGATCTGTCGACAGACAACCAAGGACTACTCACTGTTTTTCTATCCTTAGAAAGTACATAGTCAATGGAGCTAGTTGAAACCCTTTCCCCTACACCAGCATACTCACCTGACAGGCTCTATGCAACTGCAGAACAGTATTTAACTTGCTTATCCCTTTGCTATCTGTCCAGTAAAGCCTCATATGTGCCCCTGAACTCAGCTAATTTGATTTGGATCACAGACAAACCACAGGCTTCAGCATGATGGCATCACTTGTTCTGAAATTTCCCACTGAAACATTGGTTGATGCCTCCCCAGAGCAGCTTTTATTGACATGCAAGTTGGTTCTGTTGCTGATGTTCTGTTTTGCACAGTTTTTTTTTTTTTTGACTCTTTGGATATTTCTGCACTTTTCTCTGTGATACCTTCTCTTGAGACCTCCATGGATATCACAGAAGGTCAATCCACTTGAGTCATCAGTGCATTCCAACTCACCTTTGTGTTGTTTCTTCTGTATGCTTCTTATTGCCTCATTCTAAACTCATGCTTGAAGAATGGACATAAGTGATGTCTATAATCCAAGTAAGTTTAATATCAGGAGTTCCTCTAGACAATTCATTAAACAGGCATTGGAGAAAACCCTCATTGCAGGCATGTCTCCTCTAGGGCTTTTTTCTATTAGTGCTGGCTTCTTGAAGAACAAGATCACAATCATTACATTGAGGGCTGTCATGGGAATTAGCAGGTAAGAAGCTATGGCACATTGATGTACCAACCTACCTCACAGCAACTGCAATGACAATACCTTCTGCTCCCATGCTCTTGGTCTGTGTACTCCTTGTCAACCACAATTGTAATGCAGTAAAGGGAAAACACAAGAAAGCCATATCTGATGAGAAACGAGGAGTTGAATGGCTTACTGGTTTGATTCGACTCTTGTGTTTAGAATTTTAGGTCCTTATGGAGGTGTCTCGACTCGAGCATGATAGATTGATGTGTATATGAACAGGTTGACCTCCTATAAGATCCATGTACCTATGCACCTATTCCGTTATTCACTCATAGGCCGTGATAGTAATACAAGTACTGTGCATGAATACGGATCACTCGCACACAGTAGGTTTGTATCTGTAGCCACGAGTTGCCATCATCGTGGATGAGTATATCGGGATGCAAACGTGACACTTACGTTGCATTAGTTGGCCATTCAGGGTCTCTTTATATCATTCAGAGGTACAGCGACGCTCTGCGACTATCCAGCTTTTCTCAGTTTGAACAGGATCCCACTGTCCATGACAGACCACGTCTGGACTATTGACAAAAACACTTTTCTGGTCTTTCGCACTGCATGTGGTGGTGGCGACAGAGTCGACACCCGCTGCCCCTGCTGCATGTCAGTTGACTGAGAGGGAGAACCCTCCGGATGGTCCCGACGTCCACAGATTTCGGCGCTATTTGTGACTCCACAGAGCCAATTCGGACCAAGTGGCACCGCAGCATGATAGACTTTGATGGTCCCCCGCGAGACGGGGATGAATATTGCTGTGTATCACTCCACAGACGTGGATGTTCTGCGCGCCAAAGTCGCATAATCTGACCCAGGATTGAGGTCAAACATCCTGGAGCCGAGTCAGTTTTCGATTTTATTCCAGGCTGAATTATCACCTGTTTTTTGTGTTGCAGACGACGGCATCCAAACCACCGCGTGCTTACATAAACCAGATAACTGTTGAGGTCCTCAATTTGGTGCGGTCTTACTATTAAAGTTCTGGCGTGCCTTCGGAGTTTGACTTTTCATGTTCACAGCTGCTCTTCTAGTCGCCGTTGTAGCTCTGGCAAGAGGACCTCATTAAGGTCTTGCGAACCATTCCGCATAGCATCATCAGTCAATGTCAGCCTGGATCAAAGTCCCGGCCATCGCTACGGAAGGTGGGTTTCTCCTAGATAGTCGAGAACGACACCTTATCGCATGTCATAGCCATCACCGACTTCCAAGAATTCTTAATGGGTCCAGAAACCAAAGCATTCTGCACGCGTGTAGGGGCCACGCTGTTCGTTTTTTTTGTTTCCCTCTTGGGTGAGGCATGGATGCACTGATCGTAGTGACGAGCCCGTGACTGATTTCGTCGTGTCAGCCGTCTCACTTCCAACAGTCTCGAAACGTATCTCGTTTCTCCGCATACCGCGACTTGTATTTTTTATAGGGAAGCATTTTGGGACAGGTGTGTCCACCTTCCCAACGCTTCTCCACGCAAACGAATAACGTCTCAACAAGGTGTTATTCTATCCACGGCATTCGTGCACTTGCTACAGGATTCATTCGATGCCCTGAAAAGCCCACCAGTGATGGCTCGCTGGAAAGTAGGCGAACATGTTGGTCTAATCGTGTTCGTGTTCTTCATCTATCCCAATCACCGAACATACTTATAGTTCCCCCAGATTGTGCTCTTTGTTGGCGATATTTCTTATAGAATGCAAGTCCTCTTTCCCCCTCTCCTTCTCACATCTGATCACACAGTACTTGTAGACGTATCGTCATCTTATGTCGACCGACTGCACTCATATAGCTCGCCATCTTCGTCCATCGCGCCGACCCCGAGAGACGAGTCCCCTGTAGATTTAGAATGTGCGATACCCTCGAACAAATTCACTGATGCAGAACGTTCGGGTGCAGAGCAAACACCGCTTATTGGGGCAATAGATCCTCGCCACACACAGAACGATCCTTGCCATAGTCCGGATTCCTCGTATGGTGCTGTTCACCATCATGGCCATGCGCACAACCTTGGCAATGGCGATGCTTCGAATTACTTCCAAGGCCATCACAGACATGAATCACAAAGTTTACATATGTCGCATCATGAACTCAGTCGGCCAGCAACTATGTACGGCCCAGGGGAATTTGCGCAGAGTCGACCAGGCGATGTGGGGCATGAACACCCCATGGAACCCGATTATCGTCACCACCATGGGCTTGAGGATCTCGAAGACGCTACACATATACATGAACATCATTTCCCTCGAGATAACCATCCTAGTGGATACGGAGATAATATCAAAGTAGGAAAAAAGAGGCAAATCGTTGGCATACTTGTAAGGTTTAAACCTGGACTCATCTACGTGTTCACCACTCACCTCAGTCGAGGTGTTACAATTAGGCATCATGATCCATTCATTGATTATCGGGCTGACCCTGTCGATAACGTCGGGTCCGGACTTTAGTGCGTCATTGTCCATCTGTCTTCCAGTCCCTCACTTAAACCATGAGGGCATAGCAACCCTTTTGATTGCTTTGATATTCCACCAGCTCTTTGAAGGGCTCTCCTTGGGCATAAGAATAGCCTCCCTACCCTCGCCTCAGGAGCCGGGATTCAAATACCTGGACATGCTGAAACCCGTCCTTGCATGCCTCTTTGCCGTCACCACGCCTGCTGGGATCCTTCTTGGGATACTCGTTTTTGATCACAACGAAGATAACGGTAAGTAATTGACCACTGCGACTTACGTCCGACTAAGATTGACGGATTCGCGCTCTCAGCGCACCTGCGTTTTACCCAGGGAATCATGGCTGCTATCTCGGCAGGCATGCTCACGTATGCTGCATGCGTCGAGATGCTCGCTGGCGATTTCGTGATGGATCCGATTTTGTGGCGAAGTGGCGTAGCGAAACAGGCACTTGCACTATTGAGTTTAGCAGCTGGCGTCGCTGCCATGGCACTTGTAGGAACATAGGTCTCCCGGTGAATTCGCTGGTTTGGTCCTTTGAGCGTCTCTTATGACAGTAGTCTTACCCTTATTAATTTTTGGTACGTTACTACCGACGTGTCACGCTTGGAATGTGGGGGTGGACTGAGCGGCAAGCCGGGGTCCGCACTCTTGAGATCCTGCAAGACGCGCGACACAAACGCAGTGAAACTATCGTATTCCAGAACAAGCAGACAGGAAATGCTTGACGAGGAACCACGGCCGCTCATTTCCGGGTCAACTTGACCTAACGATCGTTCTCTAATACTACATCGAGGGGAGGATAATAAAGTCCCAGGGTAGAAGAAGGAAAAGAAATACGACAAGGCGCGTCAAGCTCATTCGGACGCGCCGTCGGCGTCAAATCGTACGTGTGGGGTCGAGCGCGCTGTTTGAGCGAGAGAGGGATTCGGCGGATACAGCCCCCCCGGACGTGGAGGAACGGCGCTTCCTGCGTTTCGTGGGTCCTTCAAGTAGGTGGAACTCCCCTTCGCGCTCGACAAGCGTAGGTGTCACGGGACCCCGCGGGCTGATCAGCGGGGGAGCTCCCTCGCGCGTCTCAGTAACCAATGTCAGGTCCTCGTCTCCTTCGACGTGTCGCGTGCGCTTCTTGCCTCTTCCAAGAGAGGGGGAAGGAGGGGTCGAGGCTGGAGTAGAGACGGTCTCAGGCTTCGCGCCGGACGAAGACTGCAACTCCTGAGAAGGCTCGGAAGAGGAGGACATGCCGGGGGGCGGGGAAGGAGATGTCGCGTCGGCGAGATAGTCCGGAGGTAAAACGCGCCCGCACGCGTCAGTCTGCATAGATCTTGCCAGCTGGCGCTGCCGGGAAATGATATCGCTTGGACCACGGGAACGAGTGGGACAAGGCGAGGGCTGAGACGAGTCGGGCCAGCGAGGGACGGGTGGGACGGCTCTAGATCCCCCTACGTCAGGGCCACAGCCGCACACGCGGGTGATCGCTCGCCAGTCGATTTCTTCGAGTGGTCCTCTGAACGCGCCTTCTCGACGCAAGGGTTTGGTGCCCTTGAGGGTGATGACAACGTCTCCCTTCTCGTCACGGATAATCGACTGGTAGTGTGGACTGTTGGGGGGATGGATTGTAATAGTTCGCGGCCCCCCTGGAAACGATACGACAGCCATTCTGGAAGGCGTAGGATGCAAATGAGGATCTGTGGGGGATGGTGCCGGTACATGGAAAGTGGGCGGGACGGTAGAGGTGTCTGCTTTCATCCCTTCCATAGCAGCGAGGACTTCGGTATTCTCCTTCTGCTGCTGTTCCACAAGCAAGTTGCACGCCTCCGTGCGTGCGACGATCTGGGCTGTTTCTTCCTTGAGGGCCTCGGCGCGGGCTTGAAACTCGGCAAGCTGCAACTCGCACTTTGCGACCTTCCCGTTAAGTGACATGATTTCCAAGAGGAGTTTCCTGGGAGAAAAAACATCAGTCGACATAGATGATATACGACAAGTATAACGACATTACCCAATGATGTCGTCGATAGGACTGGGTCCCTCGAGCAGCCGATTGCTGGTGAGCTCTGCGATGGCACCCTCGACTTCGGTTTGAGCGGTGTCCATGTTGGCGATCCGCCCAGTCTCTATACCCTCCCTGATGTTTTGGAAGAGCAAGAGCGCGACGGAGCCCATGAGTGCGCTCGGGCTAGTCATAGTGATGAGTAGATGAGAGCGAGTTCGTGGTTGGGGTTAGCGTAGTGGGTGGGTCACGGATTCAATTTCGGGGATGATTAGACAGTGGACCCTGTGGAGGACCACAAGCGGTCCTTATATCCATCACCACCCGCGACGCTTCGACCCACCGTTGTACCAAAGCGGGAGGAACAGTTAGTGGTCACTCCAAGACGGCATCCTTTGGAAACGGCGCTGATTTCATAGTCAGCCCTCCATCTCACCTCGGGCATATTGGCCCGCATTTGGGACGGGCCCAAGCCTGTGGAGAGGTCCGTGCATGGCGCCTTGGCCCGGCACAGCAGAGTACAGGCCATAAACGTATCATGGCTGGCAGGTGCCGAGTCGCTGTCCTTGCTTTGACCTCGCACCGGACGGGTCCAAGCGACAATATTACGAGGCTGTCAGCAGTAATCAGTGACGATGCAGCGGAGAAACTGGAATTAGAAACTTCCCTTCAACGATTACTAGCTACCCTCCCTTCCAACGAGTTGGAGTTTCTGTGTCAGTCAACCTGACCGTGAAGTCAATCGGTCATATCCCTCAGATCGTCCCCAGAAGAGTTGTCGTGGTAAGCCCCCAGGTCTAGGAAAATTTACACCCGGGACGCTCTCTGCCTTCCATCTGGCAGTCGCAAGACATCACCCTGACGATAGCGGCGCGTGTCCCTTTTAGCCTTTGACAACCGACGTTCAACTCGAGACCTCAGCAAGACGATGCAGATGGATGACAAGGGGCACATATAAAACACAGCCTGTAAAGCGCATATACTACTATTACTCCTAATCCCGGTCTCCTTTCCGTCACTCTTGCTGGAATTGCACGCGCGAGGCCAGAGGGTCATCGAAATGTGCGCGCTCTTTTCTGGAGTGAACATCAGTGGGACCGTGCGTATGTCGACATATCGATGTACCCGAGCAATTCCATCATCAAGGCAGCGTTTGTCATCCAGGTCGCCCGGGTGATCATGGTGTCGTGCATCGCGGGTGGGTTCATGCTACGCGTTCTTGCTATTGACTGTCATGACTCGAGGGACTCTTTGACTTTGGATTTCGTGCGGTGACAGGTGGAGACTATATACTGATGGCGTGGCTTCGTGGCATTCTGCGCAGCATAGCACGCTTTGACGACGAGCCTTTGGAGGTTCATCGGGCTGTCCTCAGAGAGACGTTCCAAAGTTGGCTGTAGAACTTTATCCAGCCATATCCCAGCGGTCCACCGTCCCGGGGTATTGAAGAATTTGGGTGTTACATACTTGGTCGATGCTCCACTTTGCCGGTTGACTTGACAGCTGAGCTAAGAGCCTGCTTTGTTCTAGCTATCTGTCATGTCGGCGATACTATTCGCACAAAGGAAGCATTCAAATTAAAGATCAGCCTCCAAAGTGTTTCTGCCGTATTGCATCAAGTGAGGGATCCATCGTCGGGTGGGTGATCATCCATGTATCCCCGAGCAATACCACTACGACCCTGTTCCAGTATACTCGGCTCATCTTCCCCCACTCTCGTCTCCAAACCTCGAAAGGATCGAGATTGCAGGTACAGTGCTGCCAGACAATGCAAACGAGATGAGGACAAAGCAACCTTACTTTGTACGCCACAACACACACCTGCGGCACTCTCCGCAAGTACTGTCATTGTGCCATCTTGGTTCCGGAGGACCATTGCGTTTGGGGATGACGTGTTGCTGTCAGAGGGTTCCGGCGCTGCGGGGCAATTGGAAATCAAGTCGTCGGATGCATTGATGGCTTACCACCGAATCGCCTGACATGGCGGTATTTTCCAGTCGTGAGTGAGAATGTTGGTTCGTCCGGATCTCGGTCTTCCTCATCGTCGTTCAAAGTGCCATTGCGAGCTTTTGAGTGGTCGGGATCAGAACATATGACCATCGTGGATGAGAGTACCAACAGTCATACTCAGCGAGCAGTCGCCCGAAATCTAGGACATAGCGACCACTCCAAGTGCCTTCAGCTTGAAGGGCAACTTCCAATTCATATGGCGTGATTATTGGTCGATAAAATTCCTGTACCGCGGCCTTAGGATAAATTGATATGATCGGTCAACTGATAAACGCACTTTAGACTCAATGACACTGTTCTCCGGGCAGGCCGCCAAAACGAAACACTCGATCTCCATGAAGTTCCCTAGTTTTGCGGGGTTGAGTTTGCCAACACTGATAGTGTAGCTTTTCTTTTGTGCTTTCGCAAGGATCTTGCGAAGATGGGTCATGAGAGGTAAATAGGACGCTGGCAGGCGTTCGTCAAGCAATGGTAAATTGTGGTAAACGTGTACTGACCAACGCCAAGTGTGCCTACAAGGATACCAAACACGTCAGCATCGCGCGCTTTCTGGACGGCAGCGAAACGCCGCATGAGCAATCTATTCGTTCGTTCGGACTCTAGTCTTGTAGATTTAGTGACCGGATTGTACGAGTACACCTGTTAGGGGTAGTCATGAGCCAGCATCAAAATGATCATCGACCGACCAGACTCACATGACCCGAGGAATGCGTCATCAGTAGATTTGTGAGAGTGAGGCTTTCTTCGCCTATATACAAGATTGTGGACGTGGCTTCCGAGTTGGCCATCTTGGACTCGCTACTCGACGGTGTAGACACTTTGGCGTTGTCATTGGGCTGCGAAGGGGGTGACACTGGCGCTGGGTCGGCCCACGTCGGTGTCTCATCATATAAGATGGACAGGCCAGTTTTATCTCGTAGTCCCTTCAATAGATCACCTGTAAGGGTGGTCGCACACACTTGACTCGCCCAAGACAACGTCGAAACACACCTGCTCGGTATGTATACCCGACATCGTGTCGAACAAGAACAGTGTCCGTCGCTTTTTCATCCCG
>JBBPUK010000016.1:0-19993 GCA_038094635.1 Tylopilus cervinicoccineus | reverse complement strand
GTTGCTGATGACTCGCTCGGGTGTTTGAGCAACGCGAATTCGTTCACCACGGCATCCCCGGCCAGAAGCGACCGTTTGAGTCCGGGTTTGCTTTGCGTGACAGACTTTTGTAAGACGACTTGCAAAATGCTGAGTTTGCATAGTCATGCGGTGGCCGTTGGAGACAACGATAGTGCGGACGAGGGCCATTCATCTTGCTGCGACCATGTCTAGGTTGTTACGAATACACGGTAGACGAGTCTCGTCCCCTGGATCACACGCCGCGCTGCTCACCTTCCGGTGGGTGCACGATCACTGCGCGCCTGACTATCGAAACTTGTATATGCACCTGGAACAGTGCCAACCATTGTCAGCTTCTGGATAATCGACAGCGATCTGCTTTGCGCTAAACGCTGTGGGCGGTGCATCACAAAGTCGTACGGCGGAGCTGCTTATCAAGTACGTGTGAGTCACGCGAGAAGGCATGTACAGATTTGTATCACCATCACCATCACCATCACGGTGCTACAGCAGCTTGTATGTGTTTCATTTACTTTGTGTCTCACTGACAGACTTGCCACTCCTCTGTAATGCCCTCCGGGAATTGAGTCATCCAGCTATTCCTGCACTTCGGACCTCGACCTGATTCGCGTTGAGAGAGTCGAAGCCAGTGGACCCCTCTTGGCCGAGGAATGTTTCACGCAACATCAACACATGCGCTTTCCGCATGCAGAAACAACGCGCGACGAGGCGGTCTAGGTATGTTTACTCGATGGTCTGCGGGCCGAACCTTGTCCCAGCAGGTACAAGTATCCATATTCGTGCATCTCGTTCATACTAACTTTTCACTGTGAGAAAACCGCGCCTCTCATGTCAGGGCTCAAGCGCTCACAGCGCTCATCGATCAATCACTGCATTCAACGAGGATAGCAGTCGACTCGGATGCGCCCGTAGAGTCATCCGATACTATCGATGCCGAAGGTCGAGGTCAATTTCGAGTGGCGGCATGTACAAGCGCATCTAAATCTCGTCCAATCGACTCGAAGGACATCATGATCCCTCCCATCCCTAAACCCACCAGGTCCGATGTCCGGAGTAAACACGGCGACCATCTTGCAATAACCGGACTTGGTCGGCGTCACTTTGGTTTTCGCACGCACCGCCTGATCCAAAGTGCAGTTGTTATCTGAAGCTGTAGTGGACCCCTGGCTCTTTACATCCATATTTTTCAGAGAACGAGAACGCCATGTCGAGTATGTATTTCATTCATTGGCTTGGAATTCCAGGTTTATATCGTTCTTGTACAGAAACAATGCGGTCCATCTACCCATCAAGGTCCAAGGCTAGCACCGGAATCATCCTGCGCCGCATTGCGATGAGCGTCTGGCCGAAACGGCTCGGTCAAGCCAACCTTGCGGATAGCCTTGCAGGTCTTCTCCACACCCGGTTTCAAAAGTGGGGTTCAATATCAGACCTGGATGAGGCAGTTGCCCTCCAGCGTAGTGCACTGCAGCTTTGCCCGAATGGGCATCCTGACCGAATCACATCACTGGAAAACCTCGTGCTCTACCTCTCTTCTCGTTTCATGCAGTTGGGAACATTGTCTGACCTTGACGAGGTACTTGCCCTCCGCCGCAATGTATTGGAGCTTTGCCCGGAGGGACATCCTCATCGAGCTACCTCACTGGCAAATCTCTCATATTCTCTCCATTGGCGTTTCAAAAAGTTCGGGACACTGTCTGATCTTGACGAAGCACTTGCCTTCTCACGCAGCGTCTTGGAGCTTCGCCCTGAAGGACATCCTGATCGAGCCGCTTCACTGGTAGCACTATCGACTTGCCTCTATTCCCGTTTCCAGCAACTTGAAACGCTGTCCGATCTTGATGAGGCACTTGGCATCGATCGCAGCGTGTTAGAACTTTGTAAAGAAGGACATCTTGATCGAGCCACGTCACTGGCTAACATCGCGTGCTCCCTTCATTCACGTTCCAGGCTATTAGGAACCCTAGTTGACCTCGAGGAGGCTCTTGCTCTCCGGAGAAATGTACTGGAGCTGTGCCCGGAGGGGCATCCTGATCGATCTATTTCACTGGCCGACCTTGCAGATTCCCTCCATTCCCGTTTTGATAAGCTCGGAAAGTTGTCCGACCTCGATGAGGCACTTGCCCTCAGACGCAATGTATTAGAACTTTTCCCGGAGGAATATCCAGATCGAATCAGACCACTTTCCGCCCTCGCACATTCCCTCTATTCCCGTTTCAAGCAGCTTGGGACCTTGTGCGACCTCGAGGAGGCACTTTCCCTCCGACGTAATATATTGAAGCTTTGTCCAGAGGGACATCCTGATCGAATCGCTTCATTGGCCAATCTCGCGTTTTACCTCCATTCCCGTTTTCTGCGGCTCGGGACGCTGCCTGACCTTGACGAAGTGCTTGTTCTTGTACGCAGTGTGTTGGAACTTCTTCCAGGGGGACATCCCGATCGAGCCACTTCAATGGTTAACCTCGCGAATTCTCTCTATTCCCGTTTTATGCAGCTCGGAATGCTGTCAGACCTTGATGAGGCACTTGCTCTCCGACGCAATATTGTGGAGCTTTACCCAGAGGGGCATCCAGATCGAGCCAAGTCACTTGTCAGCCTCGCACATTCTCTCTATTCTCGTTTCGATAAGCTCGGAATCCTGTCCGACCTCGATGAAGCACTCGCCCTTGTATGCAATGTGCTGGAACTTCTCCCAGAAGGACATCCTGATCGGGCCAACTCACTGGTCGACCTCGCATATTTCTTTTACTCCCGTTTTAAACAGCTCAGAACGACTTCAGATCTCGAGGAGGCACTCGCCCTCCAACGCAATATAGTGCAACTTTACTCGGAGACGCATCCTCTTCGAGCCTTTTCAAAAGGAAACCTCGCAGATTTCCTCTATTCCCGTTTTAAGCAGTTTGGAACATCTTCTGACCTCTACGAGGCACTTTCCCTCCAACGCGATATATTGCAGTCTTCTCCGGATGAACATCCCGATCTACCGGTCACATACACACCACTGGGAAATATTGCAGCTCACCTTCGCTCCCGTTCCACTCGGCTCGGAACACTGTTTGAACTGGACGAGGAGCTTGTGCTCGACTGTAATGAGTTGGGGAAATTAGAACTTTGTCCGGAAGAGGATTCTGATCGAGTCAGCTCACTGGCTAACCTCGCACGTTCCTTTCATTCCCGTTTCAAGCAACTCGGAACGCTGTCTGACCTCGAGGAAGCACTTGCCCTCCAGCGCAATGTATTAGAGCTTTGCTCGGTGGGGCATCCCGATAGAGTCGCATCTTTGGGACATCTCGCGGGCTCCCTACATTCCCGATTCCAGCAACTCGGAACACTGTCCGACCTCAACGAGGCGATTGCCCTGGAACGCGCTGCGTTGGAACTCTGCCTCCAAGGACATCCTTGTCGAGTCGTTTCACTGAGCAATCTCGCCAGCTACCTTCGTGATCGATTCAATCACGCAACGATGGGTGATCTCCAGGAAATATTCAATCTATATTCTCAGCTTTCCGATGATGCTTATAGTGTGTCTTGCGTTGATGTCGAAAAAAGTTGGATCCACACGGCTGAAGACCACCGAAATGGCACGACAGTCTTGGCCTACCAAACTTTTTGCCGCTCTAGCATTCGTCATTTCGCTGCTTTTCTGTCCCTGCCTCAGAGCCTTGCATCACTCCAGCAACTCACGAATTCAATAGCAGTCGATGGGTTTTCGGCCTGTGTTCGCTGTGGTAATTACACAAACGCAGTAGAACTACTTGAGAAAGGCCGCGGTGTATTCTGGAGCTGGCTACTCCGCCTCCGTTCTCCCCTTGACGAAGTGACAGCGTCTGGTGACAAAGGGAGGAGGTTGGCTGAAAAGTTCACACAGTTGGCTTCCTCGCTCCAGGTGATGCCCGATGCCCCTCTCGACAATGAATCTCTGCACAATCGGGCCTGTCAGCTCAATGTGCAATTGCAGGATGCCGCCATCGAAATCCGCAGCTTGCCCGGCCTCTCTCGTTTCCTCCAGCCCCCACTCTTCTCGGATCTCCGAATCGCAGCTTCTGGTGGACCAGTCATCATTGTCAATGCCAGCCAGTATGCCTGTGATGCACTCATTATTCTCCTTGATCGAGATCCTGTACATGTTGTTCTGCCTATCACGAGAGATCGCATCTCTGAATTATCCTCGGAACTTCATTTTCTAACGTTACGCGCCAGATTTAGGGATCTGACACAGGAGCTTGTGGTACTTCTACAAGATCTCTGGGTTGTGGTCGTCTCCCCGATTGTGAAATTTCTGCAGGAGTTCTATCCCCTTGGATCGCGTATTTGGTGGTGCCCGACCGCAGGGTTCTCCCATCTACCATTACATGCCGCCGGTCCGTTTAGGGAGGGCGAGCCAATGCTCTCCGATCATTATATCTCTTCCTACACACCGACCTTGACAGCCCTCGTTCACGCTCGTCGGAAAAGATCATTGGACTCCTGCATCGAACGGTGTCGTTTTTTGGTCGTAGCGGAGGCACAAGCCCCAGGAGAGAAGAAACTCACTGGAGTGGACACCGAGATATCCGCAATATCACAGCGTATCAAGTCGCTCGCGACACTTACTTGTGTTCAAGACCAGGACGCTACAATTGCCAGGGTAGTTGAAGAATTCAAGCAGAGCCACTTCGTTCACGTTGCCTGCCACGGAATCCCGAATGACATGCGGCCGTTTAAGTCCGGTTTCGCTTTGCATGACGGGATGTTGAAGGTCGAAAACATCATGCAATGTGACCTTCAGAACGCCGAGTTTGCGTATCTGTCTGCATGTTATACGACTGCTCGAGAGATGGAGAGCCCCGACGAGGCCATCCATCTTACTGCGGCCATGCACTTTGCAGGGTTTCGTTCCGTGATCGGGACGATGTGGGATGTGGACGAAATGCACACCAGCGAGATCACATCCGGGTTCTATGGACATATGTTGGACGGGTCTGGTCGCCGTCTGGATCATACTCGTGCAGCGTTGGCATTGCACAGGACGATGGATGACCTTCGTTCGAGCAAGATTCCTCTTGACCAACGTATCCTATACGTACATATCGGTGCATAGTAACCTTGCCTTGCGGTAGGTAGATACACTCTGTGGATGTGACCAGTGACTCATGTTCTGTTTGTCGCGGCAGAAGAGGTATTACCATGTCGATGACAATTCGTTCTTAGATGGACGATGTACCTGGTGCTAGCAGTTATTAGCATTGACTACCATCTTCTACACATGAGATGAATTTGTCGGCGGTCTCAAACAGTATGATTGAAGGGTACCAATATTACAGAACATGCGGCGAGCGACATGCGTTTTTCACTTGGTGCTGGGTTCATCGTGCCTCTTTCAATAGGCAGACTAATCGGCGCTGGGTAGGTTGATGGTGTGAAGCTCGGGCCAGAAAAGTTGGAGCCCGGTCTGACCCTGGCCGGTTCAACCATGTCGCTCCTTGTCCTCTCCGCCCAAGATGTCGATGCGGTGATATCAGAGCTACGGCCAGAGGATCTCGAAATGCTTATGGCCTCCGTATTTCATAGGCTCTCCTCAAAGTCAGACTACGCGTCCCCGCACAGATCGTCCATATCGATGGCGCGACATACGACACTCTTCATGCCGTCTCGCGTACCAGATCTTGGGACGACGATAAAGGTTGTTTCGATTCCGTCTTCCCCAGGCGTTCGACAAGGGTTGCCCGCTTCTACACTCGTCCTAGACGAAGCCACTGGCTGTGTCAAGGCGATCATAAACGCCACCGCCTTGACGGCCCTCCGAACTGCCGCTGGTACGAGTCCATTGATGCGACGAGTACGATACCAAACGACTCACCAAAACGGAACCGGACAGGATCCGTCCTCGCCACCCGCCGTCTCCTCGTCTCTAAGACACCCAAGAACTTTGTGGCATTCGGCGCCGGCAGACAGATCAAAGCCCACGTCGATCTTCTCCTCCGCGCGTTCCCTTCCTTTGAATCCTGCACGATCGTCAACCGTCCTAGCGTGGGTAACGCGCGTCTCCTCGACCTCGCGTCTTCTCTCCGCCAGTCGCATCCCTCTGTAATATTCGATCCGATCACGCTGGACGACGATCGCGTCAAAGACGCGGTATGGGCCGCCGACGTGATCTGTACGGCTACGTCCTCAGAGAAGCCGCTTTTCCCATCCGAGTGGGTCTCGTCTGGCACACATATCAATCTCGTGGGGAGTTTTACGCCGCGCATGCACGAGGTCGACTCAGAACTCATCCGTCGGGCGTGGAAAGTCGTCGTAGACTCCCGAGATGCCTGCGCGATGGAAGCTGGGGAACTGATCACTGCGGGGAAGACGATGGACCCAAAGTCAGATCTAATCGAGCTCGGTGAGTTGGTAGAGGAAGGGCATGATGGGGAGATCGTGCCCGTTGAGGTACCCCGGGACTTGAGAGAGCCAGATCGGGTGACTATATTCAAGTCTGTGGGAGTTGGGCTCCAGGACGTGGCTATCGCAAGTCTCGTTCTATCTCGCGCAGAACGTATGGGATACGGAACACGGATCGAAAATTACCATGTATGACAGGCACAAATCACCAACGTTAGGGGTCAGTGCTCATCATAACACTCCGCTAAAGCATGAGGAATATAACATGCGACACAGTTCAGCGAGTCACGACATAGTTCAACTTTAGCAACCGGTACGTGTAAACAGTGTATGAGAAATGCAGTCTTGTAATAGTAGTGCTACAAAAACCAAGTTGGGTCTCTTTTATCTCTTCAAATACACAGAAAGCTTGGTGATTGCAAGTACGGTGACCGCGCCAAACACAAACCCAGACATGAACCACTTGCGGTCTCGGGCTGTATTAGCGATGTCCGTGCTGTGACGCAACATCATTGGTCTAGGACTGTCTTTATCGAAGTTGTTTTGTGGGGTCCTATCAAGAACAGCGTCCGGGGCGGTAAGCAATCCCGGCAGACCATCCAGCGAGGTCATGTTCTTGAGGAGCCAGTACGTGCGGATAGACAACGGGGGATTCGCCGTCTTTTCGCCGCCTTCCCCTGCGGTCCCTTGTTCCTGCCGGGCCCGAGAAGCAGCCAGCTCCATTTCCACCCTTTCAATCTTGTCGCACATCCGAAGGAGCTGTGTACGATGCATCACAAAGTCGTACAGCGGGACTGCAAAGCCACATGACTGCTCGCGAGCAGCGTTCAGATCTGATGAGAACCCGAACGGGTAGGATGCAAAGCGGAATACGTACAGACCCTACTTTATAGACGTCAATGACGATAGCCGCTCTGGATCCTGGCTTTCGAGATGCTGCGGGGAGGAGTCTATTGTACGTGGGCGAGCCGTATTCGTGCACGGTACCTGCACGCCGGGAAAACCATCTTAGCACGCCAATGACACGGCGAGTGTAAGCAGTAACGCAAATCGTGCTTGCATACCAATACCAAAGAGCCTCAATATTCTGGGGGGGCCTTCAAAGGCACAAAACATGACCGTTATCCTGCCGTTCTCCCGTACATGTGAGACGGTCTCGACACCTGGTGTGAGTCGCCGCATCGCCCAGAGTCAGTGCAACCGAACCGCATGCGCAAAACGAGGTGCACGTTACCGCTCCCGGAGAGATCCTCATACCAGACTTGCGTCGAATTGACCACGTGGAAGCAGTCGGGCGTCCCCTTGGGTGAGAGATTGATATGGCCTTGGATGCTCAGCGGAGCGGTAGCCACCCAGAACATTTGTTGTTTCTTGATCCATTCGAAATACGATTGGGGTATCTCGTCGTAGAACTTGCCCATGTGTTCAGCGTTAGCGTGGGGAAGCCGCCAGTAATCATTGTTTCAACGTATTGACGCAAAGGCCCGAGGGTTACATACACTTGGGTAGCGGAATTGGTTGAGCTGGCAAGTTCCTGAACCTGGGCGTGCACTGCCACCGGTGTGGTGCCAGCCACAAGGTTAGTGCAGTGGTTTATCCATTCGCTACCGCAAAGGCTCCATGTGCAACATAAACATTCTGTTAGAGAAACAACTGGATACATAGTGGGACTCGATCAATTCCTTCAGTTGAGATGTATAAGAATGGTGTTTTCTGAATAGAGGGACCTAGGAGTACTCTCTAGATAAGCAAAAGAACACGAGTGTAACATTATGACTGTATATCCTCGCGACCGAATACGAGAGTGAACTAAGACAACAAGGGAAGTACTCGCAGCGGCGTACACTCGGCCACAAGGAGGGCAGAAGGAAAAAGATATTAGTGGATGCGGTGTAGTGCGTACCTCTGACCTTGACAACTCTGTGCAGCCAGATCGCATACTACTACACAGTGTCGTTTCCGCCGTGGCCTTCATCCTGCGACTTTGTTTGTACGGTGCGACTCGTTTCCCTCTTGTAAAAGAAGGACAGGGAGAGAATTTCAACCAATACGATCCCGAGGAGAAACCAGAATGCAGCTGCGCGCCCGTAGTACCGCTGTGGGTCACCACGAGCAGCGTCCACGGACGTTTCAATCGAGCAAAATACCGCGAGCCCAATCGCGGAACCAAATTGCAGGGCTCCATTGAAGATTGCACCTACTGTACCGGCCATGGATGCGGGTACGACCCGGAGGATAGCGATGCTGCGAAATCATTATCACCAAATGAAACGCAAGGAGTATTTCCCACTTACTTTGTGTGTGTATATGTCAACATCGTACCAGCACTGCCAAGACAGAAGGCAGGAAATACGTGGATCCAGTAGTCCTCCGGTTGACCACTGCCCACAGCGACTAGTGCGGTTGATACGGCAACCGTAGAAAGGCCAGTGAGAATCACCCATTTGGGGCTAAACGCATTGGACAGTGGCCCTGTGAAACTTGTTATTAAGGCAGCCACTGCGATCGGGAACCTAAAGGAATACTGAGCAGATGACTTGGTCCTCCATATCGTATGCTTACATATGAATGGCAGTTGAGGTGACCGTCCAATGAAACATATCTTGCCACAGAGTCGTGAAGGCAATAAAGAGGGCATTCCACCAAAAGAACGGCAACAGTGCTGTACCAAAGAGGACGGAGAAGTTGTCGTAGAACCATGTGCGAGGTGGTCTGAGTCAGAGAACGATGAGCCGTGGAAACAAGTAAGAGAAGTTGGGATGTACATTGCCGCCTTGTCAGAGGGGATTTGGGTTTCCCAGTAGAAGAACATAGCAATGAGCAATATGGAAATGATCAAAGGAGTGAAGACTCCTGCGGAGGCCCAGCCGTCCACTGAGCCAGATGTGACCGCATAGACAAAAAGAATGAGCGCAACTGACCACGCCATATCAGCATTGCGTATGAATACTTCATAAAGGTGAGGTACCAGTCAAGATCAAAACTCCAATCGGATCGAGACGCTCCCATTTCGCATCGCGGGTGTCATGTTGGTCTTTGGGCTTTCCAACTTCCGCGGGAATTATAATTAGACAAACCAGGGCAACTGGAATGGCGATGATCGCAGCAAACCAGAAAACCCAGTGGTACGACCCATACTGGACGAGGAGTGCTCCAATGAAGAGCCCGAGCACTGCGCACGTCATATCGTCGTTCGCAGAGCCGTGAGTAGTACCAACGTCAACACTTACCATCTGCACCTGCACCACAACCTCCAAGCACAGCGATCGCCCGCGCTTGTTCGAGTGGTTCTGGAAAAACACGCACCAAGAGTGTGAGGGCGGACGGTATTGTCATCGCAGATGCTACGACAGATGTTTGCATACTTGACACCCTGAACTTTTTTTTTCTTACCAATGCCCATGAGCGCTCTCAATACAATGATTGCAATTTTGTTGTCCACAAAGCCAGCACCGATGGAGAGAATCCCCAGAAAAGATAGGCCCGTAAGGAAGGCCGTTTCTAAAGTTACTGGGTCGGATTTCCGCACGAACCTCGACATGACACTCACTTGGATTATAGACATCGCTAATCCGTCCGCTCTGCAAGCGCAAATTAGACACGTTTTGAAAAGGTTTCAAGACATACAATCAGGAGAAATGACGCAAAAGTGAGTTGGAATGAGCTGATGATCCAAGCGGATTGACTCCCAGTGATGCCCGTAGAACTCATGAGAGTGGGTATTGCAGGGACAAGTGCAGCA
Source organism: Tylopilus cervinicoccineus (assembly GCA_038094635.1). Classification (NCBI taxonomy): domain Eukaryota; kingdom Fungi; phylum Basidiomycota; class Agaricomycetes; order Boletales; family Boletaceae; genus Tylopilus; species Tylopilus cervinicoccineus. Next base: position 9,864 of record JBBPUK010000016.1, on the reverse strand, counting down.
TTATTGAAAGCGTCCAAGAATTGCGCGAAACAGAGCATTATCAACAAAACGAATTTGCGTGTCAGCGAAAACATATTTTTCGGTTCACAAGCCAACGTTTCTGTGGAGGCTAAAGGATGTGACAACTCGGACATCATGCTGAAGACTTGCCAGCAAGAACTTGACTCAAACGAGAGCGTTCGGGGAAGGGAAGGGATATTTGATTTCTCTCGAGTCAGAGTCCATATATTTGAAGAGTGGCGCAACAACAGTTCTTTCCTGTCCGTCACCGGGTCGCACAGAGATACCAGCTCATGAGTAGGTTTGGTAATTACAGACGCAAACTGTAAGGTTTCCAAACACGACAACCGTTGCCCGCCGAATGCCAGGAGAGTTCCACGAATGAAAGAGCGTCTTGTCTGCTCCCAGAGACAAGAGTCCGATCAAGATGAATACATCAAACGATCGCGACTTGCCGAGGAGTCGAGGGAAAACTGTTTCCGCTCACCGAGCATGTGGGTGCATCAGACTCGCATTACACGCTCTGCACGGAGGGAGGAAAAGGCCCGAAACGTTTTAGGGAGGGAGAGGTCTGGGAATCGCCGAGTGACGGGGGTGACGAGTGGGATGACAAGTGCCACGGAGAGCAAGTTGGGTTTCGGAGTGCACCAGGGATCCGAATTACGCCGGGAAGAACTGGGCAAACACCAATGGACCACATCGGAGCGCGACGCGTATCCACCTACGGAATTGTGTGAGCCGGCTGTAGCTGTCAATTTAGACCCGACCGAGGCTGCGCTCCCCATTTTCAGAATCCATGGACGGTGTATTATTTCGCGGGGCATGTGCGACTCGTATATTCTTCCTTCCGAAGACAAGCATCAGCACCTGCTGGAATGTGTCATTCATGTTCTGGTAGAGGGCTCGGACTCGGAGATTCGATTGAAAATGTAGCCTGTTCGTTCTGAGGCTCGGACTGGGCGACAATTCAGCCTGGTACTGACTCGAGTATGTATTTCCTGGTCCCTGAAACATCATTCGAGAGATGGAACTGAAGAATTTGACCGCCGCACGTACCAGCACACATTACAGCAAGAAGCTTTCCCTTGCCCTTGCCCTACATGCTCTGATCAATACCTTGATTCATTTGTTCATCAAGTCATTACCGTTGTTCAAATATCCCTGTCACTGACTCAAGGCTGCCACCCGGTGGCCCCATGTTCGAAAATGCACCTAGCGACGCCGATGCCGCTGGCAGTGATTCGATGTTCACAGGGATTCGCGTGTCCATCTGGGAGGATAAGTAGTACATGGCACAACTTAGTAAGTCTAGTAGTACGTAACTACATAGCCAAACCAAGGCGTTTTGACAGTGGGTAAGAATTTACTTACCCGTCGCCATCTGGTGACTTGTCGCCAATGGTTCCAACGACCTTCTTTGGAACTTTTATTTTATTTCGATGTGTCCGGGAAGTTTTGTTCGCATATCGAGGTGGACGGTACAGTTCACATTTGCTGCACCTCGTTCATGCGCTCGCCGACTCCCCACTGGCATCAGTACTTCGGCTCCCGTCGAACCCAAAAAATGTCTGGCAGATCTTGCTGTCCTCCACAGCGCCGCCCTGGCCCTGTCCACGTCCGGACCTCATGATTGACATATGCAGTCTAGGTGACCCATTCATCATCGACCAAGCTGAAAAGTTGGACGAGTGTTGGGACTCGGTCTTGAAACCGTCGTCTATCCTTGCCGTTGGTTTGCCCATCTGATGTCTCTCAATCAAATGACGAATAATGCATCCGTTCCAAGTCGAATTCGAGGACTCGCTGGCCGATATCTTCTCAACCAGACGGGATGCAGGGTGCCAAGCCTGACTGGCGAGCTAGACCGTTGGACGGTGTAGTATGATGCTTGCGCGGGGTTGAAAACCGGATGCGCTCACCATGTCTAGTGAAAATTCTTGTTTCCATCGTTGGTCATGGAATTAGTTCTATCTTTGCATGGGACCCGTCCTATACCCATGTCGTCACGCACCCAGGCTGTGTGCTCAGAGTGACAGTGGACGATGCAATCAGGGAGTCCGCATTCCGAACAGCGGCGGTACACTGAATTCACTAATGGGTCACCGATTTAACCTGCGTTCACAACCTCAAGGTTTAACTATAACGCCGAGTAATGTTGTGCGGGCAATCCCGCAATATGCGTGACAGGACGCGAACAACTCCACTTGAATCGTGAACATTACCTTTGGCGTGTAGTGCAACTGCGAACAAGTGCTACCTTGTCAAAAGTACCAGGGCACCAAGGAGCTACATCGTCAATTGATCATTAGGAGATACACTTGTGGTCCGGGGATACGTACCTTCGTCTACTCCCGGTATCAGGATGATGAAATTAACTGCCGAAGCCACAGAAAAGTATGGTATAACATCAGGTATACATGATATAAGGAGCGCGGTGGATAAGACCAGACGAGAGAGAAGAAGACTAGAAAGGGGAATGCATTCGGGGCTAAATTATCCATCAGCGGTTCTACCTGCAATGCGAACTGTCCCCCGAAAAGTGGCTGACGTTTGAATATCCGAATAGCAGCCATGACACTACTGGACGACCGGCGCTCCACTATCAGCATTGCGCGAATCGCTATATGAATAGGGTGCCAAATGAATCTCTTCATCATAGCTAGCGAGCGGACGAGTGGGGGAAGGGCTGTCTACGGCATACTTGCTACTGTCAAGACCGAATGCTTGACCGAAATCCATTGTCTTGCTGTAGTTGCTTGCTACTGCGATATCTGTTCGACGACTGGAATGAGTATTGGGCTTGCCGCGGGCATAGTCAACGAAGAATTTGAGAGATCCATAGATTTCCACGATGAAGTCCACTAAGAAGACGTTAAAAGCTAAAAACACGCAAAAAAATTTTGCATACTGAAGTTGATGCTGTACCGATTGGTCAACGGCGTATTATGCGGAAATGAACTGACACACCTATCCCACAACGGGCGCCATATGCCAGTCTTAGGGCCGCCTTCGATTTTATACTCATTCCAAGTATACGCCCACATCATAAGAAGAGAAAAGAATACCATCTGGGAGTCATAAATTTAAGCTGGTTTAAGGCCGTCGATGTTGAACCTCACCTCGATACAGATAGCCAGAGCATTTAAACCGTCGGCAATATTGGTTGCTGTCCAGTAATCTGTGGCTACAGAAAGAGTGAAGACTAGCTCCCAGCAACGACTGATCCAGGTTTACCTTTGATGACAGACCCCTCAAGAGCACTGATCTGTTACATGAAGGCAGAAATTTGCAAGATGTGCCACGTCAAAATGCAGATTACTCACGAGGAATGATTGATAAAATGTGAACATAACAATTAGCTTGATGGATAAAAATTTTGCCAAAGGACGCCGTCCTTCAAGCTCATCTTTGGTGAGACCATAAAACAACAGCAGTCCATATAGAGCAACGCTAATCACTGTTTAGATAATGTGTGTTACGTGAAACGACAGAGACATACCTAATGCTGATGAAGTCGATCGCCTCCAAGTAGACATTGGCGAAGTAGACGCTGTATGGACCCGATGAACACAGCACATTGAATGCTTCACATATAATGCCTGCAACGGAGCACGCTTTAAATTTGCGAATGATTTAGCAATCTGGTTGGAGATAAATCGAATAAAATCACCTGGCCGGATAATCACATATTGTAGCACGGCCCACTGCAAACAATTAAGACGATATTATTTGGCTGATATTGACAACCGTACCTTGACGGTGTACATGAAATACACCTGGTGAGAATTGAACAGAGTGAGTATCACGTGCATGAGGATAAAAAATATCAAACCTTGGTTGGACGGTATCTCCAACAACAGAACTGCGGGAAAGGTAAGAGTACAGTAAACGACGAAAGAGCGAAGAATTACGGGTATTGGAAGTCGTCTTTTGTCCTTGCGCTCAATGGCCTTCAGTGCACTGTGTTCCGATGCAGTGGTCGCCACAAATTCAATCAGGAGTAGTCTGCGACGAGGGAGCTCAACCAGAGAGATGTAACAAATAAGCGGATACTCACAAAAAAGCGCTCAGCGTAACTGCCTGGTGTACTTCAAATATGGAGTGGATTTGACGTGATTGCAACGGAGCTCACCTCATACGCTGTAAAATTGTCCATGAGGTATGTCCATGAGGGAGTAGGACCACGACTCACCTGATTCCGCAAGGCTATAGTAGGTATAGCTCCGGAAGAAACGGTATGAGAAGAAAGAAACAACGGCATAAACCGGCGGCATATACAAGACTCGTAGGCTAGTATGAGATATGTCATTCATTTGATGTGCACGCACAAGCATCTGGCGCTCACACTTGTCGCTGTTCACTAGGCTTAGTATAGTTGCTAGCAAGAGACATCCATATAGCTGAACTTGACAGATTAGCACGAACTCACCGACAGTGTTGAAATATTGTGACGAGAGAAATAATCACTGTCTGGGAAAGTGTTCCAATGGTTGAGTGGGAAATCTGAGGAACGTTGTACATGAACTTACGAGTAGTGCGCAGCCTCCGGCAATGGCCCAGCCAATCCTATGCTCATCCCAGTGTAAGTTTCCAGCGTCCCAAAAGCTACTTTGATCGACGGCTTCAGTGTTCCCCGAAGGACAAGTGTGAGTCATAATTGCCCGGGTTCACGTGGTGATTGATCCGAAGAAGAACCGGAATAAAAGTCTGAGGCTCGTGCAAAGCCACGATTCCGTTCGCTGGGATCAGGTATAAAGCTGCCACAGGCAGGAGGAGCGTGTCAATGGTGGTAGAGCGCAAACAAAGGAATTGGGAAATTCGACAGCGATTCCTCCGACACCAGTCGCTCTTATGTAATCTCTTGGCAATGCCAAGAGAACTCTGAGACGTGTCAATATAACATAAAAATGTGTTGGATATGTCTATGATTGGGCTTGAAATCTCTTTCTAGTTGCAACAATATGTGTCAAGGAGTGCTAATCTGGCATGAAACGACTTTGAACATAGCATGATAATTAATTTTATGGATATAAACAGTAATTTTATATTTTATATTTTCACAATCAATGTTGGTAAGTATAATGTTTTAAGTGCAACACTTCATCAACAATAGACACAACAGATTTTCTGGAATTTTGACTTGGTTTTAATATGTGACTTAAACTTGAACTATATATTGTCAGAATAATAACCTCAAATCAAATTCAATTAAACTTCATGTTTTAGTCGCTTTTCTTGCCTATATTTGAATTTTAATTGAATTTAATTCGATATTATTATTCTGACAATATATAGTTCAAGTTTAGTCATATATTAAAACCAAGGCAAAATTCCAGAAAATCTATTGTGAGAGAGAATATTTCATGGTTAATGAAATTATTTATTTGTGGGGTGATCATGGGATAAGGAAAAGTGAATATTTAAAGGCACATTTAAATGATAAGGGTAATGAGTGGGCAATAAATGGGCAATAAATGAATAGCTGATGGGCATCTATCATCCACTCTACACTATTACACCAATAGCTACATAACATTAACCAAGGACTATGATAAAGACAGTTTGGAAAGGGTGGGTAAAAAGATTCTAGTCTTAATGATATCAGCAGAAACAAATCACAAAAGGGTAGTAAGCCTATCATAATAGTAATTACTAAAAATATAAAGTGTGTACATTGAAAGTATTATGGTTGATGCTTGACACACTTACAGTGGGCAACAAAACTATTTCAATAACTAACCCTGATGCAGTGCACAGAGTGCACTGCAAACACATATGGGAATTTTGCTAAGCTTTGGTGTAAACTATTACATGTCAACAGGTTCTCTTCATATGACCCCATTCTTTTTCTGCTTTTCCTATCTATGCATTTCATGATTCACCATATCTCTTATATTCTCTTCAGCAGGCACTAAGAGCCACTTCTATTGTGCAGTCATATGCTGATGACTTGCTCTTGTATCATAGTACTGGTGGGTTTCTCTTTTAGTTAATACTCTCCACCCACTGGTAGCACCTTTTCCTTAACCAGACTCCTTCCTTTTCTTACTTCTTGGTCCATGCATGGCCAGTTTGCCCTATAAATAGGGCCCTCACTTATAATAGTACTTTAGCTTGTTCTACACAATCTATATGCTAGAACTCCTCCTCAGAATGGCTGGTCACCTTACCACCTTTCTGAGTATCCTCTACCTTTGAACATCAACTTTCTCATTAGTGGTTCTTCCCTCCAAGTGAAAAGGGACTATTCTCACAATCTATATTCACTGTTGCTAACAATCATCAGAAAGGGCTGCATTGTCTATGCTGCTGGTAGTAGTCCACATAAAGGAGTGCTGATACTAGCCATCTATGCAATAGAGGTTGCCATCCAGAAGCTGCATAGTCTATGCTGCTATCCATGAGTCCAAGATTATCTGCACTAGATTATGCCATATGCAACTAAGGTTGCCCACCATTCTGTCTAGTTGTTTTAGTGTGTTTGCATTAGGTGCTGTCATACTGTAATATAAACAAATAGAGTACAAACTCTTGGCTACAAACTGACCCTTGGATCATGTGATTTGGCCCAGTTGCTGTGAAATTATGGCCATTTTAAGTCAATCATGTCATTGGAACAGTTTTGTTGCTGATATCAAGGGTATTGCAAATTAGTATGAAGTGTATCCTTCTTTGGCCTTGATGACTTCCTGAATCCTCCTAGGCATGCTCTCAATCAATCTTTGACACTCCTCCACCTCAATCTTGTACCATTCTTCTTAAATCCTCTTTCAAAGTTTCAATACTCTCTTGGGTGGCTCAGGATATGCTGCTAGCCTTCTTTTCAGCAAAAACCATAGATGTTCTATGGGATTCAGGTCTGGAGACTGAGCAGGCCATATCATGACCTCAAATCCATATTCATCCAACCACCCTTTGGCCCTTCTACTGGTATGCTTGGAATTATTATCCTACTGAAGGATAATGTCCTCTTGAGTAAATCCATAATCCACCAGGGTTTATTGAAGTTCATCTTCCAGGATCTACACATAGAGATTAGCATTCATCTTACCATTGATCTTGCAAGCCATTCCAACTCCATTCCAAGTCATGCAGCCCCACATCATCACTGATCCTCCTTCAAACTTGACTGTCCTCTCCATAAATCTATCACTGAGGCCCTCTCCTGCCTTTTTCCAGACCCACTTCCTACCATCTGATCCAATATGATTAATTTTGGTCTCATCTGATCATATAACATGCTTCCAATCATTCATAGTCCAGTCCTGATGACTCAAAGCAAAGTCCAACCTCTCTCTTCTATAATGCTTAGAAAGAAGTGAATGTTTCTGCTTTACCACAGCTTTTATACCAGCTTTCTTCAAATGAAGATAGATTGTCTGGAGAGATATGGAATGGCTCTTGACATTCTGAAGAGTCCTAGTAATCTGGACAGCATTTTCAGCCTTTTCAGTATCAAGAAGTTGAATAGCATGATGTATAGTATATTAGTGGAGGAAATGATGGATGGATGACCACCAATGGCTTTGGGAAGGTTGGGACAGTATTCAGTGCAAATGCGACTGATAGTGGAGTTACTGAAGCCAGTAGAAGTAGAGATTTGACAAATTGATTGACCCAATTCCAAGAAAGCAATGATTTGGTTGATTTGATTAGTGGAAAGGAATTTCATGGAGAAAGAAGTGGTAAAAGTGATGGTGTTTGGCACTGTTTACATTATGTTGAACTATCTATACATCACATGACTCAATGCTGATATAATATCCTATGGCAACATATAAGTTTCATATTTCAATATAACAGCAACAAAACTGTTTCCATGACATGATTGACTTAAAATGGCCATAACTTCACAACAAGTGGGCCAAATTACATGATCCAAGGGTCAGTTTGTAGCCAAGAGTTTTTACTTTATTTGTTTACACCAAAGCTTAGCAAAATTCCCACATGTATTTGCAGTGTGCTTTGTGCACTGCATCAGGGTTAGTTACTGGAACAGTTTTGTTGCCCACTGTATAATAGAGAGCTCCTGGCAGTTATATATGTGTTAGAGGAATGGCAAAAATACCTGTTGGAAACAGGCCACCCAGTCACCATGATTACTGATCACCATAACCTTATGTACTTCAAACAACCCAGAAAGTTATCCTAATGATACATCAGGTGGCAGGTCTTCCTGCAAGACTTTGACCTACTCTTTTAATATTTTCTAGCCTCATATCTAGTATCTGCAGATGCTCTGTCCCACAACCAGCAAGTCAAGACTACCCAGGATAACTCCAAAATCCAACTTCTGCCTAGAAATCTCTTCCTGAATGCAATTGACACTGCTCTTTTTGATAAGATTGCCTCCTCCTTCTCTTCTGATCCTGTTGTTCTCTCTGCCCTCTGCCTGTTGGATGGAGACCCCATCTATTTTCATTGATTGTTTCCTGCTGACTGGTTCTTCTTGGATAGAAAACTCTATTTCAAACAGCAACTCTATGTTTCTCCCTTCAAGCACCATCCCTTAGTTGCCTCCCTGTATGAGTCATTTGCTGGGGGCCATGGAGGTGCCCACCACACTTAGAATCTGATGCCACATGACTTTTGATGGCCTAGCCTCCTTTTGTTTGTTTGTTGCTTTGTGGCCAGATATGCTCACTACCAGGCCAACAAGGTTAATATCCACCTAACCATGCCTTCACTTCACCCTATTCCCTCTGCTTCACTCTGCCTCTTTAGTATCCTCTCTGTTGACTTCATTACCAGCCTTTTTTTGATATGAGGTTTTAATTCTGTTATGGTCATGGTTGATTATGGGCTTATAAAGAGAATAATCTACACTCCCTGTTGATCTAATATCTCTATCAAAGGAGTGGCACAACTCTTTTTTGAACATGTCTTCCCCAGAGTTGACCTCTATAATAAGCTCATCTCTGACTGAGGACCTCAATTTGCTTCTGCCTTTGCCAAAAAACTTGGCTGATTACTATAGTATGATATTGCCCTCTCCACTATCTACCATCCTCAAATCAATGGGGAAACAGAACAAGTAAATCAAGAATTAGAAACTTACCTCCACCTCTTCTGCAATGGCATTCCCCAATGATGGATAGATCTACTTAAAATGGCAGAGTTCCATCACAACTCCTCTGTCCACTCCTCCACAAATCAAACCCCATTTTTTCCCCTCTTTGGATACAAACTCTGCACCTACCCCCCTCTAGGCACCACCTTCCTTTCTGCCTTGCAGATGCACTTAGATAACATTGACTTTGTATGGAGGGAAGCCCTGGCTGCTCATAAGAAAGCTCAATGCCTCATGAAGAAGAGGATTACTGCCCATCCTTGAAAGGCAGGTAATAGGGTATGACTGGAAGCCAGAAACCTTTCCCATCCAAACCTCCCTCAAAAGCTGGCTCTCAAACATGAAGGCCCCTTTGAAATCCTTGAAATTATCTTCTCTTTAATCTATTGCCTCAAACTACCTCCAATCTAGAAGATATATGATGTCTTTCACACCTTCCTCCTCTCTACTTACTGGAAGACTGCTGAGCATGGCCCTAACTATCTTCATCCACTGCCAAACCTAATTGATGGGAAAGAGAAATATAAAATTGATTGAATCTTATACCATAGAGGTCCATCATCAAGAAGACAATACTTCATGACATGGAAAGACTATCCAGACTCTGAAAAGATCTAGGAATCTGAATAAAACTTAGATAATACCTCTGATATTCTTTAGACTTATAAGTAGATCCACCACCTCTGACTCTATGCCCTCTATTGTTATGGTGTGACCACACCTAACACAAATGCGCTAAAACAACTAGACAGAACAGCAACTGTCTCTGACGATGAGTGGCTCCTCTAAGCAGA